>PVKE010017911.1:9318-30294 GCA_004027555.1 Craseonycteris thonglongyai
TTTTTTTTTTTTTTTTTTTTTGCTAAGTTGTATAAGTTCTTTATACCTTTTGGATATTAATCATTTCACAGATGTATCATTTGCAAATATCTCCTTCCATTCAATAGGCTGTCTTTTCATTTTGCTGTGCAAAACCTTTTTAGTTTGATGGAATCCCATTTGTTTATTTTTCTTTTGTTTCCCTTGTCTGAGGAGATATAGCAAAACAGATATTGCTAGAGTGATGTTAAGGACTTTAGTACCTATGTTTTCTTCTAGGAACCTTATGGTTTCAGCTCAAATATTTAAGTCTTTAGTCCATTATGAGTGTCTTTTTTGTATGTGGTGTAAGAAAGTGGTCAATTTCATTTGTTTTGTATATATCTGTCCAGTTTTGCCAACACCATTTATTGAAGAGACTATCTTGACCCCATTGTATAGCCTTACCTACTTTGTCATAGAGTGACTTAGGTTGACCAGAGGTACCATTTTAACAAAACAGAAAATAACAATATTGTCTCATTTTAAATGGTATGTATGGTCAGCCTAGTCTCACTAGTCTAAATTCAAGGTGTCAGTAGGCTGACCGTATGTACCATTTGAACCAGGACAGTACCATTGTTTTCTGTCCTGTTTAAAATGGTGTGTCTGGTCAGCCTAACTTGACTACATAGGCAAAATTTTATTTCTGGACTCTCTATTGTATTCTCTTGATCTACATGTCTGTTTTATCTCAATACCAGACTGTTTTGACTATTGTAGCTCTGTAGTACAGTTTGATATCAGGGAACCTGATATCTCCTAAGCTGTTCCTCTCAAGATTTCTTTGGCTATTCAAACTCTTTTGGGATTCCATGTAAATTTTAGGATTACTTATTCTAATTCTGAGAAGAATGCTGTTGGTATATTAATAGTGATTGCATTGAATCTGTATATTACTGTAGGTATAATAATGACATTTAAACTGTACTAATCTTCCCAATCTATCAGCAAGTTATATCCTCTATTTATTTGTATCTTGTTTAGTTTCTTTCTTTGGTGTCTTATAGTTTTCTGAGTACAAGTCTCTCCCCTCTGGTTAAATTTATTCCTAGATAGTTTATACTTTTTAGGAAATTGTAAAAGGGATTGTTTTTTAATTTCTTCTAATCATTGGTTATTAGTGTATAAAAACACAATGGATTTTTGTATATTGATTCTGTCTCTTGCAACTTTACTGACGTCATTTATTAGTTCTAATAGTGTTTTTGGTGGAAACTTTAGGGTTCTCTACATGTCATCTATAAATAATGTTTTACTTCATCTTTCCCTATTTGGATGTCTTTTCTTTCTTTTCGTTGTCTGATTGCTATGGCTTCTATTCAACTACTAAGTGGTGTGAATGGGCTTCCTTGTCTTGTTACCAATCTTAAGGAAAGGCTTTCAGCTTTGCACCATTGAGTATGATGTTACTGTGGGTTTGTCATATATGGCCTTTATTATGTTGAGATATATTCCTTCTATACTCACTTTGTTGAGAGTTTTTATCATAGAAGGATGTTAAATTTTGTCAAATGCTTTTTCTGCATCTATTGAGATGACCACATAATTTTTGTTCATTTTATTAATGTGATATATTGTATTGATTTATGGATGTTGAACCAACCTTGCATTATTGGGATGAATCCTACTTGGTCATGGTGTATAGTTCTTCAAATGTATTGTTTAATCCACTTTGCTTTTTCGTTTTGTGCAGCTCTTAAGTACTAATTGTAGTTTCAGTTGAGTTTGGTACTTTTTTCTTTTAACCTTTGTAAATGTCTGCTTTGCTGTGTGTTTACTGAATATTTGCTTTACCTGTAGTTTGTTTCCCTTCTCATATTTTCTGATTTCTGGTTATGGCCTTTCCTTTTCTGCTTTAACAAGACCCTTTAACATTTCTTGTAAAGCTGGTTTAATGGTGATAAAGTCCTTCAGTTTATGCTCACCTGGGAAACTTTTTATCCCTTCAATTCTGAGCAGTAACCTGGCTGAGTACAGTATGCTAGGCTAGGTTCCTTTCTTTAAGCATTTTAATTGTCCTGCCACACCCTTCTGGCTGTATAAATGCTGATGAGAAATCAGTTGATAGTCTTATAGGGTTTTCTTTGTATGTACTCCATTTTTCTCTTGCTTCCTTCAAGATTGTCTTTGACTTTTGCCATTTTAACTATAATGTGTCTTGGTGTGGGTCTCTTGGGATTCATCTTGTTTGGAACTCTCCATGCTTCTTGGACCTAGATGTCTGTTTTCTTTCCCAGATTAGGAAAGTTTTCAAATAAAGTTTCTGTTGCGTCCCCCTCTTTATTTTGGGATCCTTTTGGAATTCCTATATTGTGAACATTTGAGCATGTGATGATATCCCAGATTGGTTGATTTCCACTAGTTTGTCTTCCTGGACACTAATTCATTCTTCTGTGTTATCTAATCTGCTGTTGATTACTTCTAATGTGCTTTTCATTTGTTATTGTATTCTCCATGTCTGCTTGGAGAATACTTTTCTTATACTTTCTTATACTTTCTCTTTGTTGAAATTCTCCCAAGTTCCCCTACTCTACTCTCAAGTTTAGTGAGGATCCTTATGACTGGTTCTTTGAATTCTTTATCTGGCAAATTACTTATTTCTGTTTGCTTAGGGTTTTTGTTGTTGTTTTCTTTTCTGGGTATTTTGAGTGTCATTCAATTGGGACATGCTCTGTCTTTTCACTTTGATTGTATATATTTGCTTATATGAATTAGACAAAATAACTGTGTCTTCCAGTCTTAAAAAAGTGGGCTTATTTAGAAGCAGCTCTGTTCAGACTGTGAGTGTTGGGTAGTCTTAGCAGGCTTGTAGTTGTCGAGCGGGTGCCTAAGGCATCTGGGGCACTGGCTGGGGCATCTCCAGGTGGGAGGCCAGGTAGGTGTGGTGCTGCCCTTTTGATCTTTTTGGATTCCTTCGGTGGCAAACGGCTCCAGGCAATGTAACTGTGAACGCACTGAGATGACCCTGCAGGTAGGCCAGAGCCCCTGGATGGAGTTTCTGCACACAATGGAGCTGACAGGTCCCTCTGACCATGGAAAATTACAGTCACCTAAAATACCAGCAGGCCCTTCGGATACCCGGGCACCAGAGGGCACTTCCGATGCCTACTATGAATAGTCACTTCCGGCTTGGGGGCCACCAGAGGGCACTTCCGGCATTGAGGTACATAGCAGGCATTTCTGGCATCTGGGGCACTTCCGGTGTCTGCGGCCCAGCGGGCACTTCCGGCATCTGGGCTGAGCAGGCACTTCCGGCCTGGGCCCCAGCGGGCACTTCCGGCAGGAGCAGCCCTGAGGCGGGCGTGTGTGGTGACGCCCTGTTCCCGCTCCCTCGGTTCCGTGGCCACAGGCTCCAGACACTGTCGCCGAGGACACGGTGGTGACCCTGCAGGTGGGCGGGGCCCTGGGGAGGTGACCCTGCAGGTGGGCGGGGCCCTGGGGAGGTGACCCTGCGGGTGGGCGGGGCCCTGGGGAGGTAAAAATCACTGAGGACACAGCGGTGACCCTGCAGGTGGGAGGGGCCCTGGGAGGTAAAATCACTGAGGACACAGCGGTGACCCTGCAGGTGGGTGGGGCCCTGGGGAGGTAGGTGACCCTGCAGGTGGGCGGGGCCCTGGGGAGGTGACCCTGCGGGTGGGCGGGGCCCTGGGGAGGTGACCCTGCGGGTGGGCGGGGCCCTGGGGAGGTGGGTGACCCTGCGGGTGGGCGGGGCCCTGGGGAGGTGGGTGACCCTGCGGGTGGGCGGGGCCCTGGGGAGATGACCCTGCGGGTGGGCGGGGCCCTGGGGAGGTGACCCTGCGGGTGGGCGGGGCCCTGGGGAGGTGACCCTGCGGGTGGGCGGGGCCCTGGGGAGGTGGAGCCGCTGAGGACGCGGGCGTGTGTGTGGTTTTTCGTGTTCGCGGGCGGCCGAGTCCAGCCGCTCCCTCTCCGCCGCCATCTCGGGCCCTCCCGGGAGCTCCGGTCCGTCAGCAGCGGCTCCAGACTCTGGGATAGAATGATGAGCCGAGAGCGGACAGCCCGGTGCCCGGGAAGAGGACACAGCGGGCAGTGACCCGCACGACCGGAGGGTGTTGCGTGTCCTGAAGGAGCGTGCGTGAGCCTCCAGGGACCACGTGGGAGCGGAGGCCTTGAGCCGGTGAGGGGCGCGGGCAGGTGCGGGTGGGCAGGGGCCCTCGCAGGGGCGTGGGCACGGCTGAGATGCGGGGCTCGGCGGGCAGGTGCCGGTGGGCAGAGGCCCTCGCAGGGGCGTGGGCACGGCTGAGATGCGGGGCTTGGCGGGCAGGGCCGCGGCCAGCGCCGTGGGGTGGGGAAGGGCCTGGCGGTGCCCGCGGAGCCCTATGAAGGTGCCCTGCACGCACCCACGCGTCTGGCTGAGGCTTGCAGTGGTGTCTGGGTGGGTGGAGCTGGAAAGCGTGAAGGTGCAGAGAGGACCAGGAGGCATCGGGAGGAGCAAGGGGACCAAGGTGGGGACTAGAGTTTAGTAGGGAGCGGGGTGGATGGCAGAGCAGCCGGGGCGGAGCTTTGAGGGGTGGGGCTAGAGGGCGTGGTCAGGTGTGGGCGTGGCCAAGCATGGCTCTAGCACCTGGACCCCTGCTGGCTCCAGGGAGGGCTGTGACCCATGGCCAGGAGAGGGGCATGGATGGGTCAGGGTGGTCCCCAGTGGCACCCCTCTTTTGGGAAGTTGCATTCAGTAGGCATTCACTCACTGCCACTTGCTGTGCAGCCCTGCCTGCCCCTGGACAGTCTCTGAGAGGGGACAGCCAGAGAGAGGGCAGTGTCCCCAGCAGGGCTGTGTCCTGCACTTGACGTGTGGGCCGCACCTCCAGTCTCTTCTCCCACGTTCTTTGTTACCAGAATTATATGTGTAGACAGGCAGGGAAATGAAAGGAGGGCTTTCCACAGGCCGTGGTCCCTGTGAGCACGTCGGCTGGCAGGATGGCGCTGGGCCCGCTGGGCTCTGCCCGGGGCTCGCTGGCTGGGTCCGAGTCCAAAGCCGCACGGGCCTGTGAACCGGAAGAGGTGCGCGGCCGTTTCTGACAGCAGTGTGAGTTAATTGATCTGCCCTCGCCCTCCTGCGGGCCCTCTTCATCGTCCCTCCTCTCTGGCTCACTCTCCTCTTTCTTTCTGTGTTGGGGTGATTTGAACAAAATCCCAGAATATGGCAAGAGGCCTCTAACAAGGGGAGAGAGAATTAAGCCGCACTAATTCCAGCAAAATAAGAGGAATTAGGCTTCATTTAAGCAGGTAACAGACGAGAATGGAGCTGGTCTCTCCCTTTCTCAGCAATGAGGCTGCGTCAGCTTGTTTTGGGAGGACAGCATGGCTGCCGTGGTTCCTGGCGGCCCCCTCCCTCCTACCCGTGTCCTCCTGGCCTGGATTATGGGTTTGCAAGTAGCTGACCGTGATTGAATTTTATCATTATTAAGGTTCAGGGCTAACCTCCTCCCCTTATTTCTTTCCCATTTAAAGTTTCAGGGATAATAAATTCTTTTGATTTTGCAATTACTGGAGTACAGAATTAGTCAAATGCCAGCTTTGAGGACCAAGTAGAGCGGGGACTGGGTGGGCTTGGCCCAGACGCTGAGAAGTACTCACAGGCTCGCTGCTGAAAGATCTGGGGGAAATGGTGCTTTGTTAAATCTGGAATTGGATGGGTTTTAATTTCAGAGCGTAACTCCAACCCTCACCTCTCTCTGTGAGCAGAAAAATAGTTATGTTTGTGGGTGACATATTCCCAAAGTAAATCGTGCTAAACCACCGTGCTGAAATACAGTCTATTGACTTGTCTGGGCCTCTGCTTCTCCGAGTACAACATTGAGTTGGCTCGTAATAAAAATAAATAAGAATTATATATCATTTCATCATTTTTTGTATTACACTTGCAAAACGCATAAGGATATAACACAACGTGTTGCGGGATAGTTTTAGAAAATACAATGATAAAATTAATCCTAGATCCAGAAGAATGTGTGTGGGTGGATTAAAGCAGACAGGAACTGGGGGCTTTGAAGACGCATCCAGGCCGGGTGTGGCTGGGGGCCGTGCTCACAGCAGCCTCCAAGGGTCTCCTTGAAAGACTCGAAGGAGGTTCCCCTCTCCCCCATCAGATAGCAGGGTGCTGGCAGGGGACAGGAGGCCCAGGAATGAGGGGTTCGGGTGTATGTGTGTGTGGAAGGAAGGAAGTGGCCCCCATGATGTGACCCTGGCAGGAGGCATGGAAGGCACAGAGTGGGTGTGTGAGAGTGAAACTCAAGGAGTCGGTGCCTTAGCTGCGTCCTGCTCTGTGGGCTTGTAGCCCGCATCACCTCACAGTTTGTGTTTTCTCTTTGCTTAATGATTCTGCTTTGTTCCCTTAAAGCTCCAGATACCGTGTTAACTGGGTTATTTCTCAGGCCTCAGGCAACTGAGGGTAGGAATCCAAGACATTATCTCCAAGCCGACCAAGCCCCGGGAGGGCTTTCTCACCTTCCGCCCTGGAGCCTGCCAGAGCGCCCACGGCCACCCCTGTCTTTCTTTGCTCTGCCCCAGCCTGCCTGTCTGTAAAGCCTCGTGGGGATGGGGGAGGTGGCCTTGGAGACCTCAGTGCCAGCATTGTGAACGAGCCCCCGTTTCTTTCCACCAGCCCTGTGTGGAGGTTGGGAGGCCGCAGGCAGCACCTGGACCTGGTCGCAGATGGAGGGCAGGGCGTTGGCTGCCCTTGACACAGGAAGCGGGAGAGATGGAGAAGTTCGCCCTCCTGGTCGGTCCGGTGCTGTGCAGGCTTCCTGCTGTGTGTGCGGGGCTGGGAGCCACATGCTTGCTCTGCGCGTGGAATGAATGGTCAGCCCGCTGCTGTCATTGAGCTTCAAGGACAGGCCCCCGACCCACGCGCTTGTCCCAGCGGCACCACCTCTCTGTGCACAGAGCGAAGGCGGTTCCGCTTAGGGATAGGCAGGGTCCCCGTCACTTGTGACTGGAGCTCTCACAGGGCCCTTCCTGGAAGGCCACATCTGTTCCCGAGCGTGTCCCCACCAGCTCTGCAGTGTGGCTTTTCAGGAACCACTAAACTGGCTTGAGAGTCCCTTGGAACCAGGGATGCCCAAGGCTGTGGGACAGCTGTGGGCCGGGGGCTGTGAGGAGGACCCGTGCCTGGCACGTCCCTGCAGAAGTCATCTGCTCAGCCCCACGTGACCGCTGAGAACACAAGGCCGGCAGATGATCCGGGAAGCCACACGCTCTCAGAATGCAGCAGCGGCGTTTAAAAAGGATGCGTCCACTTTTTGCCACATCTTGGCTATCCTTCCGCCTACAGAAGCCACCAAATAAAAATTAATTTTGGCTAAAAAAAACCGTGTTGCATATTCTTGACACTCAGTGTCTGTTCATTTGCATGGGACACGTTCTTCCATAAATGAATCATCATAACGCTTAAATTAAACACAGTAAAAGAATGGTTAACGCCACAACACGCTGACAATTTAACCTGGCCAATATTTTTATTGCCTTGTACAATAAACCTAACAGAGCACAACTGGCTTTTGACTGGTGGAAAATCGGTTATGAACCGCCAGGGAGCGGCCAATTTTTCAAATGCAGCCATTCAGTCATCCTGGAGCCGCTCAGACCTTCCCCCCGTACACTATTGCTGTGATAATCTTTTGAGGATATTTTATCACGGTCATCACCTCCTCAAAATCAGTCTTTACTGCAGTTAATGACTGGGCAGCTGGGCTCTAACTGGCCTTGGCGTGGCCCCCAGCTATTAGCTAGCAAACCAGTTGTTACCTGCAGGTAACAACCCATTCCTTGTGGATCTTCCTGATGAGCCGCCTCACTGGGTCACACTTGCTTTTTGCCCTTTCTGCGCCAGCCTCCTGTCTCAGTGGGAGAGGCGAGAGGCAGGGGTCTGGTGGCTGTAGCTCCTGAGCGCCGGCCGTGGGATCTGGGTGGGCAGCCAGTTCCAGGCCTTTGTGTCCAAGGAGGAGCAGGGCAGGTGTCTGACACCAGGTGGGTTGGGAAGGGCAGGGCCGTCCCAACAGGGTGGGGTGGGAGGAGCCGGCTCCGCAGACCTGAAGGGCAGGGCCAACCGCCTGGGGGTTGCTGAGGACAGGGCTGCAGGGCCCGGCAGGGAATGGTCCCCGGTGCTCAGAGTGGAGGCAGCCACGGCGCAGAGGACGGCCAGGGGACTGACAAGCTCCTGGCGTTGGATAAAGCTGCGTGTTTAGATTTATATGTCCTCGTTTCCTGTGTGTCTCACTTTTGATCACCCTCATAAAATGTAAGCTTTTTAAACCAGTGATTTAAAGTTATGAAATGTTCATCTGTTTTACAGTGAACATATTTTTTAAGGACAAGATGAGCAAATTTGGACCCCGGCACCCGTGCCAAGTGGGGTGAGGAACAGGCCCGGGTTTGAATCCTACCGGTCCACCCGAGGACAGTTCCCCTCGGGGGAGCTCGGGGGATGCTGACCCGGGGGCACAGTCCCTGCTCGTGACCTTCAGGGCCCCACTGCACCTGCTGCAGGGGGGCTGGGTCCCTGTGCATCCCTGTTGGGTTTCACTGTCCCCAGGCCTGAGTGTTGGGAGAGGGGGCGGCGTGGCATCTCGGCGCTTACCGTGTGACAGCCTCGACTCCTGAAATTGCGGAGCTGGTTGAAGTGACTCGCACATGCGTCTTTAATAATCAGGGCAAAACAAAAAATTAATAGTTTTAAAAGTGAAATAAGATTTTTTTTTCCCAGCCTGGAGAGAAGACCAATTAAAACCACTTCAGATGCTTAAATGGGTTTTAATTTGAGAGAGTGGAATTCTTTCAAGAACACGAGTTTTGCTAAATATTTGAAATCATTATGTATCATGCTTGTCTGAAGCCCAAGTTGCTTGGGAATTAAATAAAAAATTAAAAAATGAGCACAGTGTTCATTTTTGAATTATCTGGTGGGTGAATTCCTGTGGCCAGACACGGTTTCTAGAAACGTGGAGGGTCACTGTGAGTCAGTTGGAAGGTAAACTGGGCTTCCTACAAATCCCCAAATTTGAACACTGCCACCAGACTGAAGCAGTTCTTGTGATTTTACATCATTTTGAATTTCATAAACCCAACTCTTTAACCTTTCATAAATGACAAAAAAGAGCAACACAGTCTTAACATTTCTGATCATTCCACACCATGCCGGCCCCATAAAGCTCATCTTTTCCAAATTTAAGCACTTAAAAATGTGAAGTGCTTCAATAAATTTAAATTGGCATATGCTACGCATATCAATGGGAAATGATTCAGGCATTAGAGGCTGGAAGTGGTGAGCGAGGGCAAGCAAACCAGGGCGTCCGTTGTCGCAGGATTGATTTTTAATGACTTTCTATTGATTGCACGCCTTTTAAACCTGGTGGCCTAAGGTTGAGCTTGCAGATCCATCACAGGCATCTTTGGCTGACTCTTCACGATGAGCATGGGTTACTCGGCTGCTGCTGCCAAGAGGCCTCCTGAGTAGACCGAACCCTCCTCGCACTGGGCCTTCCAGGGACAAGCACGGGACAGCCACCCGGCAGGAGTGCACGGTCTTGTCCAAGACCAGCGGCTGCCAGGGACAAGAGCCACGTGAAGTTGAGGGGCTCACTGGCTCCTCATGTCCTGTGGGTCAGGGAGGGCTGCACCCGAGGCCCGCCCCCCCACGCCGGTGAGGGCGGGCAGTGACCCCCACCTCTCCCCACCCCACCCCGTTCTCCTCCCGCTCCCCCCACCTGTCCCTCCATCCCCGCTTTTCAGTCACAGTGTCTGCAGGAAGGCTCCTCACCGCTCAGGGCCCATCAGAAAGGGGTGCCGTGTGGGCCGCACCCCAGGGGAGGTGCTGAAGCAGTCTCCCCGGATGGATGTGGGCTCTGGGCCTGAGCCAGTCCCTGTGCTGGGTGTCAGGGCTCCGACGGGCCTCGTCTGGCCACCAGCCCGCCGTGGAAGGCAGGAGGAGGAGGAAAGCTCAGACACTTGAACTGGGAGCGGGCAGGAGGCAGCTAGGAGCCCGGCTGGGAGGCACGGCGGGCCTGACTCCCCTCCACGCGCCTGCGGCTCCGTCTGTCATGGGCAGCTGACCACAGTCACTGGCTTCCTAGAAATTCCATGTGCCGTGTGGTTTTCCTGGGCCAGCAAAACACGAGCGGGATGCATGCAGGTCACCTCAGGGTGTGGATGCTCCTCAGGCCCGGGACCCAGGCTGAGAAGACGCGTCTCGGCACTTTGGGCAGCTCTCACAAGGGCACCGTGGGCTGGGTGGCTGAACACACATGCGTGTCTCTCGTCCGGAGCCTGGGGAGTCCGAGGTCAGGGTGCTGGCAGGGGTGAGGTCTGCGGAGAGTCCCCGTCCTAGTTTCCTTACATGGAAGAGGGTGAGCTCAGGCCTCTTCATCTCCTTATAAGGGCACCCCGATCTCATCATGGGGCTTCACCCCCATGGCCTCATCCAAACCTCATTACCCCCGAGCACCATCACGAGAGATGCAGGGCTTCCAGTGCGGGGCTGTGAGAGGACAGAGCTCGCAGCCGCCAGCCCGCCCTCGGGGCACACAGAGGGGAAGTAAACACTGGCTACGCGACGCTGTAAACATTTGGGGGCTGTTTATGGACGTGGCACGACCACGGCTGTCCTGAAGGACGTGCAGATCAGCATCGGAGACCAGGCCTGCCAAACAAAAGCCCACGGCACAGGCCCTGACTGCGCCGGGCCCGAGCAGTGCCCACAGCTCTCGCGGTGGGAAGGGCCGTGACCGACGCGTGATCCCGTGAACGGCTCGACAAACTCACAGCACTTGGGGACCATGGAGGACAGTGTTCACCTTGCATATTGGTGACAGGTGGCTCAAGGTAGTCCAGGAAGGCTCAGTTGAAAGCTCTTGGTTTGCAGGCAGGAACCACAGGGACTTGCGGGCGTGCAGGGTTGGAAAGCACACCTGCGCCTGCCTAAGCGTCAGAGGTCAGGCTGAAGATGCGCTCAGCAGCCCAGGCTGCTTGCAGCTCAGCTCCCAAGCAGTGGGGCGGGAAGAGCGCAGCGGCCTCGCCCCGCAGAGCCTCGGAGCGGATCAAAGCGTTCAGAGCCAAAACAGTGGAGGGTTCGGGGCCCCGTGACTACTTTCAGTTGGACAAAAATCCTGAAGGAAAAGAAAACTCAATGAAACTCTCCGCAGAGCTTGGCAGGTTCAAGGTGTATGTTATAAACCTGAAGGGCAGACACAGAAGGCAGGTTAGGGTACCCCTCCCTGCCTCGTATGAAGAAAAGAGACGGCAATCCTCAAGTTCACATCCTCTCCCGCATCCGTCAGAAAGCTGAGGTTGCCAGAATCTGGAGCGACACAAGAGCCATTAGGGAGGGAGGGACGTGACATCCGCTTGCCCAGGGCAGAAGCCACCAGAGGCTGGCAGGAGCTCAGCTAGGGTAGTAGGTGGGGGCTGAGCGTGGGCTGGGGACAGTGTGAAGGCGCTGGGGCTGCAGACACGGGAGCATGTGCGAATCCTCCTGCCAGGTTTTTCTGCACAAATCCCAGCAGACACAAGGAGAACTGGGGATGCAGGCCTGGGGGAGGGGGCGCAAGACTGGAACGAGGGCCTGGGTCTGCAGGAGGAAGCCGTGGAGGACCAGTGCACTCAGGGCGCTGGTGGAAATCCATCGCAGCTGCTATGAAGGTATGTCTCCAACACAGTGATCCCCGCACCCGCCTCAGGTACATTCCCGGGAGTGGAATTGCTAGATGGCAGTTGTATCTTGAACTCTTTGAGGACCCCCGTACTGTTTTCGGCAGTGGCTGTACCAACACTGATCGTATCTGACTTGTTCACCATAGTCATTCTGGTGGATGGGAATCTGTCTCTGTCCTTGATTTGCTTTTCCCGGACACTGAGCATCTTTTCATGTGCTCATTGGCCACTTGTGTGTTTGGAGAAATGTCTGTTCAGACCCTTTGCCCATTTTTGTGTTCGGTTACTTGTCTTCTTGTTGTATTGTAAGCGTTCTTTATATATTATGGATATAGATGCCTTACCTGATATATAATTTGCAAATGTTTTTCCCATTTTATGGGCTGCTTTTCACCTTCTTGATAAAATCCTTGGAGGCATAAATGTTTTGAAATCGTATGAAGTCTACTTATTCTCTCTTTTGTTGCTTGTGCTCTTGGTGTCATATCTAAGAATTCATTGCAAAATTCAAGGTCGTGAAGATTTATCTGTTTTCTTAAGAGTTTTCTTTTTTATATTTAGGTCATTGACGCATTTTGAGTTAAGTTTTGTATTTCACGTGAGGTAAGAGTCCAGTCTGATTCTTTTGCTGGTGGATACCCAGTTGCCCCGGCAGCATTTGTTAGAAAGAGTGTTTTTTCCACACTGCATGTTCTTGGCGCCCGTGTGAAAAATCGATTGACTGTAGACACATGGAATTGTTTCTAGACTCTCAATTCTAGTCCAGTAATCTATGTCTGTCCTTAAGTCAGTACTACAGATGTCTTGATTATTGTTGCTTTTAAAAGAAAATTTTAAAATTGGGAAGTGTGAGTCTTCCAGCTTCATTCTTTTTCAAGATTTTTGGCTATTCTGGGTCCCTTGCAATGTTGTATGAATTTTAGAATAACTTGTCAATTTCTATAAAGAAGCCAGATGAGATTCTAATAAAGATTGTGATGAATCTATAGATCAATGTTTGAGGCATATTGCCTTAACAACATTTAGTCTTTCAGTCCATCAAAATGGAATGTTTTCCCATTTAAAAAAATTTTTTAAAGATGTATTTTATTGTTTTTTACAGAGAGACAGACAGAGAGAGACAGAAGGAAGAGGGAGGGCCCAGAGCAGTCTCCATAGGTGTACAGTTTCTGACATGGTTTCTTCTACACAGGTGGGCAGGGGCCAAGGGTCTCCCACATAGGAGGCACACCCCCACGAGCTGGGGGCTGAACTGGGGGTCCCCCACATGGGAAGCTCGCCCCTGCAATAGCTGAACTGGGGACCACACCCCAGTTCAGCATGTGGATCCCTGTGGGCCAAGGCGGGGATTCGATCCTCAGACCCCAGGGCTGCAAAGTGAGCGCTCAACCCACTGAGCCCTCCCAACCCATTTATTTAAATCTTTAATCCCTTTCAACAATACTTTGTAGTTTTCAGACTATAAGTTTTTTAATTCATTTGTTAAGTTATTCCTAAGCATTTTATTCTTTTTTGATGCTCTATAAAATGGAATTGTTTACTCAATTTCTTTGTGATTATTCATTGTGTTTAGAAATGCAATTAATTTATGTATATTGATTTTTAGCCTGCCACCTTGCTGAATTTGTTTATTAGTTCTAGTAGCATTTTAATGGATTCCTTAGGATTGTCTATGCACAAGATTGTGTCACCTGTGACTAGAGATAGTTTTACTTTTCCTTTCACAATGTGAATGCCTTTTTTTTCTTTTTCTTTTTTGACTAATTGCCTTAGATAGATCCTGTAATGTAATGTTGGATAGAAATGGCGAGAGTGGATATCTATGTTTTGTTTCTGATTCTAGGTGGAAAGTATTGATCTTTCGCAGTTGGGTGTGATTTTCTGTAGATATCTTTTATCAGGTTGAGGAAATTCCTTTCTATATCTAGTTTGTTGAGTGTTTTTATCTCTCAAGGGTGTTGGATTTTGTCAAATGCTTTTTCCATATCAATTGAGAAGACTATGTGTTTTTTCTTTTTATGCTAGTGAAATAGGGTTCTACATTGATTGATGTTTGAATGTTAAACCAACCTTGCATTCCAGGGACAGATCCTACTTGGCCATGGTATGTAATTCTTTTAATATGTTGCTAGATTTAGTTTACCAATATTTTTGTTGAGTATTTTTGCATCCATATTCATAAGAGATAAATAGTTTTCTTTCCCTGTCATGTCTTTGTCTGATTTTGATATCAGAATAATGCTGGGTTTGTCAAATGAGTTTGGAAGTATTCTTTATTATTCTGTTATTGGAAAGAATTTGGGGTGATCTCTTCCAAGTGAAGAGAACATTTTTTTAGGCGTTTGGTAGAATTTAGCAGTGAAGCCAGCTGGGTCTGAGCTTTTTCTTTCTGAGTTTTTAGATTCATTCAGTTGTTCTTGCTGTAAGTCTAATCAGATTGTCTATTCTAGTGTCAATTGTTATAGATCGTGTCTTTATAAAATTGTCAATTTTATCTAAATTATCAATTTGATGACATACATTTGTTCATAGTGTGTGTGTGTGTATAATTTCTGTAAGGTCAGCATTTGTGACCCTTTTCATTTCTGGATCTAATAATTTGAGTCTTCTCCCTTTTTAAATTATCAATGTAACTAAAGTTTTATTATTTTTGTTGACCTTTTCAAATAACTGATTTTTGGTTTCAGTGATTTTTTCTCTAGTTTTTATATTCTCTATTTCACTAATTTCCACTTTAAAAAAAAAATTGTTTCCTCTTTGTTAGGTTTAATTTGCTCTTATTTTTCCAGTGTTTTAAGGTAGAAGATTAAGTTATTGACTTGAGATCTTTCTATTTTTTAAAGATAGGAATTCACAGCTATAAATTTTCCTTTTAGCACTGCTTTAGCTGCATCCCGTAAGTTTTGATATGTTGTATCTTCATTTTTCCTCTTAGATTATTTTATAATATACATTTTGATTTCTTCTTTGACTCACAGGTTATATAGAAGTGTGTTGCTTAATATCCACATATTTGTGAGTTTCACAGATTTTCTTTTGTTATTGATATATTTTATTTCACATAGTTAGAATACGTATTATATTTTATCCAATTCCTTCTTCTAGCACAGATGAGTGAATTTATCAAGGTCACAGGATACAAGGTCAGCATTTGGAAAGCATGCTGTATACTTCTGAATATTAGCAATGCAGATTTGGAATTCAGAGTTTACAAAATAGTACCTTTACCATAGTACAATAAATGAAATACTTAGGTATAAGTCTAGCAAAATCTGGGTAGCACCTGTATACTGAAAATTATGAAATACTGCTGAAGGAAATAACAAAGACCTAAATAAATGGAGAGATATCTATGATTATGGATTGGAAAATTTAATATTGTTAAGATGTTAATTCTCTCCAAATTGATCTAGAGATTGACCATAATCCTATTCAAAATTCCAGCAGGCTTTTTTTTGTAGATAGTGACATGTTGTTTCTAAAATGTATATGGAAAGGTAAAGGCATTAGTAGAGCCAAAATAATTTGGAAAAGAAGAATAAAGTTGGAAGACT
The DNA here is from genome assembly GCA_004027555.1 of Craseonycteris thonglongyai. NCBI lineage: Eukaryota > Metazoa > Chordata > Mammalia > Chiroptera > Craseonycteridae > Craseonycteris > Craseonycteris thonglongyai. The sequence goes on from PVKE010017911.1 coordinate 24,558, forward strand.
CATACTCTATACTTTTTACTATAAAGCTAGAGTAATAAAAATCCAATGGCATTAGTAAAATAGTAGTCACATAGATCAATAGGTAGACTAGAGGCCAGAAATAGATTTACATAAATGATTTTGACAAAGTTACAAAGGCTATTCAATGAAGAAAGGATAATCTTTTCAGGAAATTGTGCTCAAACTATTGGATATACCTTTACAAAGAAGTGAACCCTGTCCCAGACCATACAGCTTATACAAAAAAAAAAAATCATAGACCTAAATTAAATGTGCAACTATTAAAAAAACAAAAACAAACAAACAAACAAACAAACAAACAAAAACTCCTATAAGGAAACACAGGAGAGTATCTTGTGGTCCTGAAGTTTTAGACATGACACTAAAAGCACAATCCATTCAATAAAAAAAGACATATTGGACTTTATCAGAATTAACAATAGCTGCTCCGCAAAAGATACTGTTAACAGAACAGAATAACGTGACACAGGCTCACTGAGCACACCTGCAAGTCACGTTTGTGACAAAGCGCTTGTGTTCAGCATCTGTAACTACCTCTTCAGACTCAACTATATGTAACAAATAATCCATTTTTTGAATGAGCAAAAGATCCAAATAGGTACTTTACCAAGGAAGCTATATCGAGAGCGAATAAACATACATGCAGACCCGCAAGATAAGGGAATGCCACTTGCATGGCAGTGAGCTGTCCCTAGTCCTAGGAGAACGGCTTAGACGGAAGTCTGACTGTACCGGTACCCACGGTGCAGAGTGACCGGAACTATAACACACTGCTCCTGGGGCTGCCAACTGCTACAGCTTCGTGGAAGACGGCCTGGCAGTTTCTCATGAAGTTACCTATGCCCCGTAATGCAGCTGCGAGGTAAATGAAAACCACATTCACGTTAAAACCTTTACACCAATTTTTATAGCAGCTGGCTTTATTTATAACAGCCCAAACCGGAAACAACACAGATGTCCCTAAACTGGTGGCAAGATGAACTGTGGTACTTCCGTGTGATGGAACACTACTTAGTGACAAAAAGGAACAAACCATCTAAAATAGAAACCATGGATGACTCTTAGCTGCATTTTGCTAAGTGTAAGGAGCTGGCATCCAAAGGTTCCGTAGGGTGTGACACCATCCACGGCACTTTGGAAAAGGCAGAACGGGAGGAGGAAGGGAGAGGCTGAGTCCACAGAGAGAATTCCGGGGAGATGAAATGAACACGATGTGGTGGGCACTTGATTAGTCATTTGTGAAAATTCATGGAACTGTACATCTCTGAGCATAATTAAAACAAGAAGAATTTATGGGGCAATAAAAATGGAAAACAAACTATAATGAGTGAACTTGACTATGTTACAGATGAATGAATGACATACGTACACTGAAGGAAGTGGGAAAGAGAATAACTGACCTAAGTTACCTGGTAAAATGCTGAACATGTTGCTCGATCACGTGAAGATAACAGAATCGCACGTGAGTGCTGCGCTGCAGGAGGTGAAGCCGACTAGCGGAGCTGGGAGCACTTTGTCAGGAAGAGCCGCGTCAGCCCACGCGTGGGTGCGGATCGCGCGGCCCCTAACGCTTCCCGCGGTACTGACAGTGGCTGGATCATTTCCAGGCAGCCCTCGCGTGCTAGATGGAACGAGCCACGTTTCTTCCTGTGAGAGACAAGATAAGTAAGCAAAGGGGAGAGGCTGGTAGTGATGGATGAATGAGAGGAGACTCACGGACACACAGACAGCTACAGACATCAACACAAACGCGTGTGTGTGCACGGGGAAGTGCGCGTTACACGTCTCCGACTCCTGTCTTCTGAGGTGGCGTGGAAGCAATGAAACCTCAGCAATGGGCACCCCGAGTGCCCTGAACGTGGCCTCTAAGTATCAATCTTCAATAGAAGGAGCCAGAGCGGCTCTCAAGTGATTGAGTTCAGGGCCGAGGCAGGGACAGTGACCGGGAAGTGTCCCCGTGGACACGGCTGGAGCCCTGTGAGCAGCAAAATGAACAGAGACGGAGTTACAACCCAGAAGACACGTACTCGTGCCTGAGTCCATGTGGGTATAAATGACGATGGAAGAAACAAGAAATGGGAGGTTCTCTCTTCCTTACGGAGGAGTCCCAGCTCGTCCACTAAACACACAGGGAACGAGGGAAACGAGGAGTCACGTGAGGACGACACAGTGGGTGCTGGAGCCGCGTGGGGAGAAGCCGGAGCGGATACGGAATATTCGCCTGGTCTCAGCTCACCGGTGGAGAGCAGCCAGCCCTGGACGCGTGTCTGCTGGGGTCGCCCCGCTGCCCCTTTCGGAACAGGAGGGGCTGCCAGGGCGGCGTGGGCTCCCTTCCCCCGCTGCGACGGGGAGCGGTGGGCAGGTGGGCGCCCTCGCCGGGGTAGGAGGACCTCCGTCAGCCGGACAGCGAAGCCTCAAGTGCGGGAAGGGGGGACACAGGACCTCTCACGGCCCGCAGGCCCGGCCTCGGAGCCCATGGAGCCGCTCGTCCACTTGTGCTGCCTCCCTGGCCGGGGGCCGCGCACCCCTCACCCCCTCGGAGGGACGCGTGGCCACAGGACTCGCTTTGGCGGCGCAGTGAGCACCGTGGCACGGCGGCTTCTGCGTGCAAGTATTGAATCACCCAGCGACACTGTGCTGCCCTCTTCCCGGCCGTCTGAGGTGACTGAGTTGTTCCGGAAGCGGGCGGCTCCCCCAGCCCGGGTCCCAGGGGGAGGATGGCACCGAGCAGAGCCCGCGCTGACCTGCAGAGGACGCGGCACCGGGACTGAGAAGCCAGCTGCGTGCTGGAGACCACAGCGGACGCAGCACACCCGACACAGCGACAGGGAGGCCAGGCCTGGTCACGTCACCCGGCTCCAGCGGCCCGGCAGCCCCCGCCCAGGCCCTGCAGCGGCCCCTCCCTCCGCCGGGCTGGGGGGCTTGGCTTCCAGGAGCCAGGAGTCGTGGGCTGTTCCCGTCACCCTTGTCGCGGACGCCTGAGTGGCCCCCACGACTTCCCACCCATCAGGGGAGGCGGGGGCTGAAGCCAGTCTGCACCCAGGAAGCCCTGATCCGGCCGGCCGCAGGCGTGACCCTGCCTTCCCTCGTTGCGGCTGGAGAGCAGCCCTGGACCCGGGACCCAGAGCCCTGGCTGGAGGGCTCCTTGTCCCCCAGGTCAGGGACGGCGGACGAGCGGCTGCTCCTGGGGCCACAGGTTCCCTAAGGTGAGGAGCTGGGTGGGCGGAGGACAGGCTCTCAGGCTTGTCGTTGGGGAGTCCTATCCCCCCCAGATCAAAACATACAACTGGGTGGCTGTGCACCCGCTTTTCCACGCGCCCCCTCCACCGAGCTCCCAGGAGCCCCCGGGGTTACCAGGACTGGCTTGGAAGGCCCTCGGGGGCTCACAGAGGCGCGGGTGTTTCAGGTTGGCAGCAGCACCCTGTACCCACAAATGCTGGGCACCCTGAGCAGGGCAGGGGCCGTGCCCACCTCTTGCCCCACACGGAGACGCTCCTCCTGGCTCGGTCCTCAGGAAACTCATCGTGCGTGAGCTGAGGTTTCTGGGCCCGCGCGCCCACACCCCCCGGGCGCCCTGAGACGCACCTCCCTGGACTCAGCCTCCCCACCAGCTGTGACCTTGGAGGGGAGGCTGCTTAGCCCTCGCTGGCCCCCTTCTCACCTTCCTGTACTGACTGCAGGTGGTCCTGGTCGGTGAGCCGCATGCACGGGGGCTGAGCGGGCACCAGGCCAGGAGGGCGCGTGTGGGAGGGGCAGCAGGGTCTTCGTCGGCATGGTCACAGGGGCGGCCAGATGGGGTCATCACTGTCCTCTGTGGGCACCTTCCTCCGCATCTCTGAACAACTCGCTCCCGCTCGCAGCCCCTCCCTCCCGGGTCCTGGCCCAGGACCGCACAGAAGAGGAAGCCGATCAGCACGAGGTGGCCGCAGAGCTCTGGTGAAACCGTTCGTCTCCACGCGAGACCCACGGTGACCGAACATGGCCTCCCCCGGCAGCGTGCTGATGGCAGGGGAGGCCTGCTGGTTGTGGTCCTGGACTTGCCGGGGGCCCCTGGATGAACCCAAACCCCTGCAGCAGCAGAACCGCAGCGAGGACCCACCGGAGCGCTCTGGTGGCCGCTCTGCTCCGGTCCCCGCCCAGAGTCTGCGTCCGGGTGGAGCCAGAGCCCACGGCCGCGTGCACTGCGGCCCTGAAGGGGTTCGGGGAGATGAAGACGGTTATCAATATTGTATCAGTCACAGATGAGAAACTGCATGCCAGGATCAGTGTAATTCATTCATTGGTTTATGGACACCAAGCCCTCCGGGGACTGTCACAAATCCACTTGATGTTCCTGAGTGTGAGGTTTAGCATTTGGGTCTTTGATTTAGCTGAGAGATGTGTAAAAACTCATGCAGGCAGACAACTCCCTACAGGCGATTCATCTGCGTTGGCTTTTACGTAACGGTTATTCCGCTCGGGTGCAGCCGTGACGGAAGCCCCAGAGCTCTCCTCCGAAGTCACGGCTCGGCGCCGCGGGGGCCGTGCTGAGACGGGGCCCAGGCAGGCCTGCCCCTCGGGGGGCACGGAGCCTTCCTGCTTCGGGAAGGGCAGGCACCGACCGGGGGGCCATGTGCTGGGAACAGCCCCGCTCCTGGCTCCCCAGCCTCCAGGCCCGCGGGAGCCGCTGCTTTCCTGACGACGGTGTGGGCTGGGGCGGGCGAGCCAGGAGCCCCGAGGTGGGGACACCCCGGGGCTCTCAGAGCTGTGGCCCGGGGTCCTGGGGGCTGCAGGGTGCACAGCCGCTCCCTGCTGCCAGGCTGGCTCAGCAGAAGGGGACAGGGAGGTCGGGACGTGCATCTGATCGGGAGACGGAGCTGCACCTGACGATTTGATGGACAGCGGTTCCTCTGCTCTGCCCCCCCAGGATCACTGCGCATTCCTCACCAGCTGCCTCGGCTCAGCCTCAAGTCTCAGATTTGTCACCACTTGTACCAAGTCGGGGAGAAGGCAGAGGGCTGCAGCGTCTCAGTGCCTCCAGTGAGAGTACAGACTCGCCGGGAAGGTTCTGTGCCCAGTTTCAGAGAAAGAAAGGAAATCGGTGCCTGTGGGTGTGCAGGGCGTCATCACTGCTCGAGGCGTTCGGGGGGGGGGGGGCGTGAGCACCGGCCCCAGGGAGGGAGCCCTTCCAGGAGCGCAGCAAACCTGTGAGCAAGTCCTCACTACCTGTGCGGGGCGACACTGAGGCCTGGAGCGATCGTAAGCCCCGGGGCAGGCCGGGGGGAAGCCGGGCTCACAGCTGGCCTGCTGACCCCACGGCAACGCTCACAGCCCCGGGCCAGCCCCCTGCGTTCTCGCTGTGGAGTGACGCCATCTTCCCGTTGCTGGTCGGGGACGTTTGCAGGTTGGTGATGGGCAGGACCACCCAGGGCCTCGGGTGGAATGATTGACAGGCAGAATAGCTGTGGTCGCAGGTGCCCCAGAGCTGCCCACAGACCCCCGCTGGGAGGCCTGCAGCTCCAGAACGTGCCGCTCAGACCCCGTGGGGATGCCACGGAGCAAGGAGGCCGGCACGGGACACACTGGGGGGCTCGCGGTGGAGGGCCCAGGCGAGGCGCTGGCCAACCCCGCATCCAGGTGGCCTCCCCACAGGAGCGCTGGCCGCTGGTCACGGGAGGGCCGGCCGCTGGTCACGGGAGGGCCGGCCGCTGGTCACGGGAGGGCTTCCCACTGGTCA
>PVKE010017912.1:0-30182 GCA_004027555.1 Craseonycteris thonglongyai
AGGGTGAGGGTGGCAAATTCCTGAATATTTCTCCTGGTTGAGAACCACTGCTATGAATTTATGTGGTATTTCTCTCACTGTATTTAATTGTTTGCTTTTGTGCCTGTCAATACCAGTAGATTGAAAACACTCTATATCACATGGAGCATGAAGGCCTATAAACAGTGGATGCTAATTTTTAATGATTTTTCTAGACAAGACATACTACATGGATAGACAACAAGTTCTATTCGTCTTCTCCATGCATTTTAAGGACCTACCTGGCAAAGGGTTGGCTTTGTAGAAATCTCAATAATGATAAAGAATTCTCTCTTAAAAAGCAGCATTTAAATGATTTTCAACTCCATATTTCCAGGATCAAACAAACTGTAGGACATATAGGGGATTATCAATGAGTGTTTCAGAGAAGAAGTGGTGGATAAATGGATAGAAGGATAAATCAAGAGAAACAGCTTCATATTCACAAGGCCAGACATCCTCACATGTGTATTTCCCTAATCTTCCCCTAGAGTTACTATGACTACAAACATCTAAGCTGCCAACTTTCTGCTTGCTTGAATCTCTAAATAAGATTCCAGGTGAGGAAGTGTCCTTGGCAGAGGCCCAGTAGCAGCTCATAGGAGGAAATCAGCACAGACTTAAGTGAAAATCAGATTTATCCTGGCTGAACTAAATCTATGACTAAAGATCAAAACAAACAAACACACAAACAAACACAAACAAATGAACAAACCATTGCCAGTCACCATGGTTGGGCAGGAACAGAGAAGAGTGAGATCAGACAATTTAACACCTGACACTTAATGAGGCACTGTCTGAAACAGGAATTAAAGAAATTACTGCTTTTATAAAGCTATAGAACAAGCCACCCTATTGAACCCAGGGCAGACCATTTTAGGTCTAAAGGCTATCTTAGGAGAGAGGAATCCATGAGGACCACCATGATGTTTCCTTTTATACTATAAATATGACACTTCTGAATGGATATGGATTCTGCTGGGAGCTTTATCAACCTCAGGGGTTATAATATCCTGCATGGAAGAAGGAGGGTTTTAATCTCCTGGAAAGGAATCTTCTATCACCACCTAATTGGCATCAAGTTCACATCTGCAGGGGCAATTTGATTTGAAATCTGGAGAATATCTTTGGTATCTCCGTTCAAGAAAGTTTTTTTCTTTTAATTTATAAAAAAAGATTTATTTTATTTTATTGAGAGAAGGTGAGAGAGAGAGAGAGAGAGAGAGAGAGAGAGAGAGAGAGAGAGAGAGAGAGAGAGAGATAAAGAGAAAGAGAGAAAGAGAGAGAGAGAGAAGGGCGGAGGGCCCAGAACAGTCATCATAGTTCAGCATTAGTTGTGACAGTTTCATTGCACACAGGTGGATGTGGGGCTGTGCAGGGTGGGAACTGAACTGGGGGCCCTTCACATGGTAGGCGAGAACTTTTGCCAGTGATCACCAGTTACGCAGCAGTTCAGCATATTGGTTTGCACGAGCCTGGACTGGGATTAGATCCCTGGATCTTGGAGTTGCAAGGCAAGTATTCAATCTGCTGAGCTATCCCAGCATCTCTGTTCAAGAAAGTTTTAATATTGAGACCTCCTTGTTCTCTCTGTAGCTAAATCATAATCAAAGTTTAAGATGTCTCTTAAACAAAATACTCTAAGAATCATTTACTAAACTCATTGCACCTCTTACATTTATCAAAATTCTTTCCTATAATACTTGTATTCATATTTATATTTGTTATTTTCATTAGATTTAAATCCTTTGAGGGCAGGAATAGTGTCTGAATAACAATAATAACAATAATAATAATAATAACAACAACAACAACAACAACATAGAAAAAACATAGGAGAACGGAGAAAAGAAATGAAAAGATTTGTTGAACATTATTACTACAACTTAGTCAATGACCTTAGCATCTTACAAAAAATTATTGCAATTAATTCTCAACACAAATTTATAAATTAGATCATATTGTGTATTATTATTATGTCTCTGGTACCTCAGATATGCTCTGGCATACCACTAAGTAGTATTGCATTGAATTTATATAAACAGAAGTAGAAGTGGGATAAAAAATAAGCAAAGGAATCCCTAAGATTAGGGGCCAGTACTTTCTAATGGACAATGGAATTAAAGTATGAATACCTGGATTTGAACTTCAGTTTTGTACACTGTTTGGGAATTTACTTAATTATCGGAGTCTTTATTTTCGCTTTGAAAGATTGTGTATCATGATTATCAATCAAACAGAATGATAGAAAGGATATGGTATTTGAGTAGGGGGCAAGTCTTTCCTATTATTAATATTGAGTTTGTCAATTTTAAATATCATAGAGAAAAAAATTAAAGTTAAGCAAGAATACAGATCAAAACTAGTTAATTATTTTATTTTCAATCTCAGGTTCTATTGAGATTAAGACAAATTTAGTGCTCTTAATTCACTCCAAAAAAAACCCAAAAAACAAAAGACTGAGCTTTTAAGTTTAGTTATTCCATAACATTCTTAAAGTTCCCACCTCATTTGTTCAAATCAATGACCTACAATTCATATTCAACAGATTTCGAATGCCAGCATGACACTAAGTATAGTTACTTAACACTTGGGGAGTTTATCAAAAATGCTGACTTTTAAACTCTTGGCATCTTAGTCCAACTCAGACATACTAATTTATGTATTATTACATGGCCAAGATGGAGGATCATAGGATTCCTTTGATTAAATAGTCATGAAGAATATGTATCCCTAAAGTGTCATATAATGCCTCCTTTATCAAACCTGTAGATATAGAATTTAAGCAGGTTTGTTTTGATAATTTCATAGTTATAATCATGTTTCCTTAATATTTAATGTTTAATGGATACTTTTCATGAGTTTTAATAGCTCCAAGTTCTAGAAATATAATATGAAATTTAGTAACTGGATGACATATTTACCACAAATAAACCAATATAATGTGTTTTAATTTGTTTTTCAACAATATAATTTCATGAGATCTATGACTAATGATTACCTTTTCCATAACTTATTTTCAATAACAGTTTATTAACATTTCACAACACTTTACAATAATTGAAAACAACTTTTGTTAGTCTTAAATACTAATTCTGGGTGAGCACATAATGCAATGTATAGACAATGTAATGTAGAATTATATACCTGGAAACAATGTAACTGTTATCAGCCAGTGTCACCCTAGTAAATTTAACAATTAAAAAGAAAATAAAAAGTCTTAAACCCTATTGTCAAAAGAGTTGTGTGTGACTAACAGACTTTCTACTCCCAGATACTGATCGAGTTGATTCAAGTAATTATATTCTTAACATATCCAAAACATATGTGCGGTTTCTACATGAGAATTCCAATGAACAAATACTACTCTAGCATATTCTTTTTCATTACAAAATGATGTGGAAAATATTAAAAATTAGTGACTCCCTCTTGTCCTTAATTATATTATAAATAAATAAAGTCAGACACAAATTATTAAATGAAATTATATATGATAAAACTATAATTTCTTATAACTGTAATTTTCTCCTTAGCACAGGAGTGTTTCATAATGTCATTTAAGAATGAGATAATGCATTTATTAACAAATTACTCATATCTACTACATATTAAGTGCCTAATAAATGTTATCAATTGTTATCACCATGATTATTTTTAATTCATTAATTCAAGAATATTTATTGAGCATTTTCAATAGGCAAAGTATTATTCCTAAAGCTGAAAACACAGTGGTCAATAAGTCAAGAAAGTTACTAGCTCTGTGGAGCTCCCTTCACATTACCTTGGGAAAAGAATATTAATAAATTAATAAACAATAATAAATAGCCTAGTGTAAACGTAATGAAAAAAACAAGGTGATGTGCTAGAGAAAAATGGAGAGGTTGAATAACTAGGCTAACTTGAAATCAGTTGTCAGGGAAAGACCGAGCAGATGTGTGAACAGTAACAAGACACTTCTGGAGAAGATCTGAATCAAAATATTATAGAAAGAAAAAAAAAAGAAAGGAAAAAGATCCCAACACAGGAATGATCATTTTGTTTCCAGAATCAATAAGAATGCTAGTGTGCCTTAAAGAATGACCAAAAGAAAAAATGAGCAAAGATTTAGGAAGATGAACATGGGACCTGCCAGGTAGGGACTTGTTGGCTACGGTAGGCATTGATCCATTCTAAAATGTATAATAGGATGAAAAGCCTTTGACGGTATTTAAAAAGTACAATGGCTGCTGTGAGGAGAAAACATAAGAGTGGTATAACGACAAGAGTGAAGAGGAGATAAGTTATACTATAGAGGGTGCCAAATAAGTACATATACATTTTAAGGGAAAAAAAAAACTGTATTAAAATTGTAATAGTCCATATAAACTGATAACAAAAGATGAATAGTCATGTTTGACCTCTGCAATTACAAGAGATGCTCAAAGTGGTTATCATCAGTGTCCAGACACTTCTGATTACAGTGAACAACTGCCTGAGCAACGATGACTGAAGTGTCCACTGGTATTGCCATTTCAAACTACCATGTGTTTCAAACATCACAAATGTGTGCAATTGTTAGGTGTGTTGGAGGCACCATTACGTACTCATGTCTCCATTGTCTTTATATTTACATAATGTTCCCAAATTTCAAATACCACTTCATCCTTTCATCATTTTCTTTGACTGTCCTGCTTGTCACATGGTAACACTAGCATTCATTTGATTAATGTCATCTTTTGAGCAAACATCATACTATACATTGCTACCATAATTCAATTCAACTTTGAAAAGTAATACATAGATAATATCTCTTGAAATCTGTATACATTTTGTTGGCACTCCTGATTTTTTTAGGCATAAGGAAGGTTTGAAGTAGTAATTCATCAAAATAGATTTTTAAGTTTCTAGCTTGAGCAATTTTAATGTGACATTGTTTATTAAAATGGAGGAGATGGCAAAGTAAAAGGCTTGGGAGATGGGAATAGAGAATAAAAGTTTTGGTTTAGCCATGATAGTGTTCAGGAGGTTATATTATATCTGAGATTTTAAACACATATTTGAATGAATGAATCTGGATTATAGCAAATCTGTTAGGAACGGATATATATAAAGGGAGTCATCAGCATTCAGTTGGTATGTGAAGTCATAGGGGCTGATGGTGCAAAGATGTTAATGATAATGAAGATAATTTGTGATGACAAAAAAACAACAACATGGCCTATCTTGAATGAAAACATTTATATCACCTCTCACAGTCCCCATGCACAAAACCATTGTATGAGGTAGATCTTAGGATTTCACTAGCTGGATCTTACTAGCCTGCTATTCACTCCTGTCTACCATTCACTCAAATTCCCATTTGTCTAAAGCCTTTCAAATGACTTTGGATATCTCAGGTTGCTTATAGATGCTTAAATTGCTAAAAGCTTTATACAGTGTAATGGATTTATCCTACTTTCAAAGACATTTCAACACTCATTCAAAATCTATTTTAACAAAGAAATACCCTGAATCTTCAAAATACCAAAATTGTGTTTAAAATAAGCTTTAAAATATTATACCACCTGCTCTTAAAATTACATAATCAAAATTATAATTCATTCAAAACACACACACATGAGCACATACATACACACACACACACACAAACACACACACACAACTATGAGTAAAGTTGTCTTTGACTCAGGACCTAGAGAAGATTCCCCCTTACATAGCAGTCTTTCCCAAAAAATTTAGGGAAGTCCATTTATCTGGTTTGGGCAAGGTACTAATTAATAGAATATCCTTGACTCCACCCCCCAGAGATTCTTATTCCATATGTCTGAGGGGAAACAGTTTTAATAAATATTTAATTTTTCCCCTATAGTGGTGGCATTTACAGGATCAGACTTCAAGAACATTATCTTGTTCTCACAGGAAGGTCACCAGATTTTCTGACATATTTGCATATAATAAGGTATCAAGATATTTTCGGCTGTGCTTGGAATCTGAGATCTTGACAAATACACTAAACCACGTGGAACCCTGTCTTGATATCCCTTTGCCAAAGGGACTTAATTTCTCAGCTACTGGCACTCCGATCAGCTGACAGCTCTCACCTGTCACACATCTTGGAGATTTGCCTCAGATGAAGACAGTTGTCCTGTCAAGATCACATCCTCTTTCCAGGGGGTAGCCTGCATCAAATGCCTTTTGAATGCAGGAACATGAAAACCACCACCCTGCAATTTAGGGTGATATTGAAGGAAACCCTCACCAATAAAAGTCTTGAACACAGATCTCCATTTCAGTATCTGTTTCTGGGAACCCTAATTAAGACAGAAGCGAACTGATAAACAGCCACTGTTCATATTTGTTGAAAACAGCTCATGGTCTCAAATACCACAAAAACAGAGATAGAGCGGATTCTCTGTCCTACAGGAAGTGGCATTTAAGACACAGGAGCTGAATCTATCACCAATGTTCCACGGCAAGCCCAGTTCTAAGAATGAGAGAGAAATGTCAGCTATGGATAAATATAATGGATATCTATATGCACAGGGGTCACAATGGTGTGAGAGCCTGAGTCCATACAGGGGACGCTGAGAGGATTTGGCACATCCTTGTGTAAAGTTTGTATGTCTCCTTCCTGCCACTTCAGACACAGATGAACCTTTTAGATGTAAGAGCATGGGCTCAGGCAGACAAAAGTGCCTGTTGTAAAATTACACTGAGCCCTGGATCTGTAAGATTCTCAGAATAGAGGTAGGCAGGGATTAATAGCTCTAAGGACAGGTTACTATCAGGGAGGTGGCTGCATTATTTGGAAAAGTCCGTGTCCTCTTCCACACTTGTATTCTGAGGTTTCAAATTCCACTATTTGAAATTTAAGACAGGCAGGAGGAATAAAAGTCTAAAGCCATTAGAAGTTAACTATAATACGAAGTGAACCTGTTCAGCTGTTTCCTGATCCGTGTGGAGTGAACTCAAAGTCCCAGGGTGAACTCAAACGCTTGTGTTTTGTAAAGTTTCCATCCACATCTGGCCTATCATACTCCACAGCTTTTTACTTCTAATGGGGAATGCACACATTCCCCCTGTTTTAACTTCTCACTTTTCTGTCCAATAAAAAAATATAGCACCGAAAGATAAGTAACTGCAATAAATGGCAGGAAGTAATAGACATTGCAAAGGAGCAACAGAGAATGTTTGGTGAGAATTGATACATTTCCTGGGATAAAACAATAAAAACATGATGGATGAATGGCATTTGACCCACAATTTGATTGGATATGTGATAATTACATTCAAAACTACATAAAGATTTTCATTTTTTTATTTGCCATTCTAGAAAAGATACAACAAGCTTTAATTTCACTGTAGATATTTTAGTGTGTGCAATATGCCAGATATATTATTTGCTGTCATGAATGTATTAGAGAACCAGTTTAATAAAATCCCTATCTTCATGGCACTTATATCACAGTGGATTGTAGTACCAAATTAATAACTAGAGAATGCTCAATAATAATAAAAAACATATATGGATATAAATAATTTCCTCCATTTTTAAGGCTTGATGGCATGAAAATGGGTGATTTGAGTTCTATTTGCCATTCAAAGTTTGAATTTACTTGGATTTCTTGAGGAAAATGGGAAGAATTTGCATTCAGTGCTCTCAGGAATGGTCAAGTGTTCTCTGTTCCACGGTGTGTAGCAGGAGGGTTAAAGGCAGGACTGGGAAAGAGGTAGAAGGTGGGCTGCAATGCAGTCTCAATGAAGGACTAAGTCATCAACACTGGGTGATCTTCAGAGTTGTCCCCTCTGAGTTGAATATAAGGAGCCTTAGAAACCCATATCGACCCAACTTTGGGTGAGAACTGCTACCAGGCTAGGGATTTAACTCTGGGAAAAGCAACTGCATTTGGCTTTGGGGCATTTTGGAGAGGGTGTCAGCTTTGAACTGTCATTAAGTAATGCTCCCAGCAGGGGCAGGAATGAGTGCCTCCATTCTGAAGGGGACAACAGGCAACACACCACAGCCTCCACTAGTCTCTAATACAATTGCTTTCCCTGTTACCAAAACCATATTTCTGATTGTGATCAAGACCTTTCCATAAAGTACAAGGTTGGAAGGAACATTTTCTTGCTGTTTCATTTCCTGATCAGGAAAACTTATGGCAGTGTTATGGACTAAATTGTGTTCCCCCCAAAGTCACATATTGAATGCCTAGTTCCCAAGGACACAGTGTTTGGAAGTTAATTATGGACATAAGGGTGGGGCCCTAATCAAATAGGACTGGTGTCTTCAATAGGAAAAGGAAGGACAGCAGGCAAGTACATGCATGGAGAAAAAGTCAGGAGTAGTTATAGGGAGCAGAACGCCATTGGCAACCCAGAGAAACCTCAGCAGAAACCAAACCTGCCACCACCTAGATTCTGGACTACCAGCCTCCAGAAATACTAGAAAATAATTATCTATTGTTTAAGCCACTCAGTCTTTGGCATTTGATTATGGTAGTCCAAGCAGACAGGAAGCATGAGGTGAACTAAGTGTTCATATATCAGAAAGGTGAGGATTCAATCATTAACACAAGGGCTGTAGTTCCAGCTTTGAATTTCTGACCTGGTATCTGGATGAGGTAGGGACGCAAAACTTTTTCAGTTACACTCCAATTCATTTTAAGGTCTCCATGTAATGATTTAGAATGTTTGATTCTAAAATAAAATATCATGTTGCGGTTCATATAGTTAGTATATCTGAGTGAGCATGTTCATATAAACAAAATACATACCTTTTCACTATTAAATATCATGAGTATTTGTGTTAGTGTGTGTGTGTGTTTGTAATTTACAGGCATATGTTTACACATAAATGCATACATATATACATATAGATATGGTATTGCATTTTAACCACATTAAAATCAGTGTTAAATTTCATTCTTTATGTGTTTTTAAAACATACAATGTCTACTAGTATTACAAGTTAAAATAAAGAATAAAGCACCTTCCAAGAACATGTGATCTATCTTAAAAGAGAAGAACCCTAACATTTTCATAAGGCAGATGCTGGGTGCTATCAATTTGGTCTTCTGTGACACATCTTGACCTTTCAAGAGTGTGCTGAAGCTAGATAATTCTTCCGAAATGCATGTCTATTGACATTGCTTCTTTGCTTAAGTCTATTTCTACTGCCAGGTCTAAGAATGGTGCACAAGTCCCTTCCTGAGCTATCCTGAGCCGGGGCCTTAAAGTCACATTGCACATCTTGACAGACGCTTCAGCCCTGACGAAATACTTGTGGTTCTTATACAGATCCATGTGGCCTTCATGTGACTGGGCCCAGGCAGAGCTTCTTCCTCTCTTCACATTGGTGCAACCTTACTCTGACTTACCCATCTCAGGAATGGCCATGCAGTATTTATTTATAATTACAATGGCTTTAAGAGGCACTGCCACCACCTTCTGTTGCCACATGTACATCCCCAGCCCCCAGAGCCCTGCAGTGGTCTGGGTTGCTTCACTTTGTCCTCACGAGCCTGTGAGCACCATAAAAACCATGAGAAAACCTGAGTCTCTTTATCCTCAGGAACTTCACAGTACTTTGCCTCTAGTAGGCTCACAATACAGGCTCACAGATTTGAACTGAAGGATCAGTTGAAAAATGTATATATATTTCACAGGAGTTATGTCAATGGTTTGAAATATGTATTATTTCAAAATATAACACTGAGTTCAAAGCAAATAATTTTGTTACTTTATGATGAAGAAAGTATGCCCTCTTTCTCTTCGCATGTTCACATATCACATTATTTTGAGTGTTAGTAAAGATTTAAGCAGTTGCATAGTCACTAGAGGTCACTCTTACAATTTTGAATCTTGTGAACCCGTGCAGGTTATTGTCCTTAGAACAATTTAATTTTAACTCTTTCCTTTGTGACATCTATAAAGGGTTTAATGATGGTGCCTGAATTGACCTAAATAAATTGCCTAGATGCTATGTTTACCTTTTTGGTTATTAAATATCATCAAATGGTTTCCCTGTATGTGTTTAAGAGAAGCTGCATGATAAGTGAAAACCTGACAGTTGAAGCACAGATTGATAAAAAACAAAATAATATTTTATCAGTTACATTTTCACTAGAAAATTTCACCTTAGTGTTGTTATGGCAATTGTTGCAGATTTTTAGAAAGGTGATGGAGAGCTTTGTTCTCATAAATGCAGGCGATCCTCCCCTGCATCCACAGCTAAATTACCTGTAGAAATGCAGGCACAACACTTGGCTGTTCACACCACCAAGTGTCAGCAGGATCCTTAATCACAAACAAGCTGAAAGGAAACCAACAGACATTTGCAAATGACAGGGGAGAGCAGAAAGAGAAACAAATACCTTTTTAACTGGCCTGTGATCATCTCTAGTCTCACTTCTAAAACCTCCAAGTAATTAGTGCATGACAATCTATCATGGCTCTGCAGACAGGCACCAGTTCAGGTGTCTTGTGCGTGATTTCACATTTCCCTGGAGCAAGAATCGAAGGAGTTAGGAAAGGACTAGGAAGGGCAGGAGGCTGGGCAAATAGATAGACAGCTGTGCATGAGGTCAGTTACTTTTTGACCTGGCAGCTGTAGTCAGATGACCAGGAGCCTGGCGCAGGTTCTCAGTATGAATAAGCCTAGGTGAAGAAAGGGAATTTGTATTAAAAAAAAAAGTTTGAAGATGGAGGAAGATTGAGAATAATGGCTGTGAGCTTTAAAGCCTCACTATAGGGTTGGAATCTCAGCTCAGCTACTCAAAAACAGTAAATCTTGAGAAATTTGCAGGTATCAATTCTCCCACTTTTATAAAGGGAGCATGATAGGCACAAAATTTTACTTTATGTAGATATAGAGATAAGAGCTATGTATGCATGCATATATACATGCACATACACACGTGTACACACCTGCATCATTTATATAGTAATACACACATACACCTCTTCAATTCTAAAAGCTTAGCTAAAAATTAATGTTCAGGAAGGCTTCCTTCCATATTATGCTAGCTGAGGAAAGCCCTGCTTAATCAAAAATCCAGAAATGCTGACCTAATATACAACTGGGGGACAAGACAGGCTATTTGAAATTGAATCTGTCTTAGAACACCCACGGCATTCAGTGGCCATAATAATATGGCTAAACCTGAGTCCCACTCATTCAATCCCTTTTAAAGGTATCATAACCCCCTTATTGATTTTCCCTAATAGAGAAACAGAGGGAAACAATGTGCCAATTGAGTATGAAGTTAGGCCATCCAATTTCAGTTCCAAAGTTGGGCAATGGGCCCACCAGACCCTCTCCTTAGACTTGACTGTACTGAATGTAAAACAAAACAAAGCACCCACAAATTAGAAGTATCTGGACTCAAGAGTAAGGGAGAAGCTGAAGGGCAGTTTTCAGGAAGGTCACAGAGAATATGGTCACTGCAGGCTCTAAAGCTGGGCTCTTGTGACTTCCTGCCTCATGCTAGGGTGAATGTCACACCCAGTCTCATGTTTCCCAGTCTCAACCTGCATAACTAGGAAAACTGTAACGAGAGCCCCAAAGCACAGGCAGGGCTATTTAAAGAATTCAACGACAACATGGCTGGACCTTGAGAACATCATGCTAAGTGAAATAAGCCAAACAGAAAAAACAAAAACCACATGGCTTCACTCATATGTGAAATATAAAACTGAAAGCAGGGAGGCGTGGATGGCTCAGCGGGTTGAGCGCTGGCTTTATAGTCCTGGGGAGTGGGGATCGAGTCATGGTCCCGGCCAGTGCGGACCCATGTGCTGAGCTGGGGTGTGCTTCCCATGCGGGAGATACCCAGCTCAGTTCTTGCCATTTTGGTGGGCTCCTGGCTCGGAGCGGGTGTGCCTCCCATGCAGGAGGCCCCTGGCCCGGTTCCTGCCCTGTGTGTCCCATGCCCACCTCTGTGGAATGGAACCATGTCAAGAACTAATGACGTAGAACCATGGAGACTGCTCTGGGCCCTCCCCCTTGTCTCTGTCTCTGTCAAAGACAACAAAATCTTTTAAAAAATAAAAAAATAAAACTGAAAGCAACCAAGAAATAAAAAGTTATGCATACAATGAATAGTTTAGTAGTTACCTGAGAGTAAGGGGGTAAGGGGGTGAGAGAGGAGAAAGGAAGCATCAAATATATGGTGGTAGAAGAAGAACTGACTCTGTGTGGTGAACATATAATGCAACATATAGATGAAGTACTACAGAATTGTATACATGGAACCTATGTAGTTCTTACTAACCAATGTCACCCCAATAAATTTAACAATAAAAAAGACTCCCCCCCCCAAAAAAAAATACTTTAGTGGCCATCACTGAGGATAAGAGTCCATGTACAACTTCAAAGAGGAAAATACAGGGAATCTGCTGGTGCCACCTCTAAGGGATTTGCTTTAGAAGTGAGACAGAAAAAAACAAAACAAAACACTATTGCTGTTAATATTTAAGATTTAAAGAGACAAAGGATCTATCTGGAATGATTATCTTTTAGGATCTTTCTATGATCTCAAGGACTTTGCACAAAGGGTGCTGTGGCAGAAAGCCATAAGGCTTGGTGGCACACAACAGGGTTTTGTAGGCAACGAGGTGTGACACTGATCACATTTCTTAACCTCTTGAAGACAACTTTCCTGTTATCTAGAATGGGTCATTTTATTTTTTTTTCATTTAAGATTTAGTTTTTATTGTTTGAGAGAAGGTGAGAGACAGAGAGACAGACAGAAGGGGGAGGGCCAAGAGCAGTCTTCATAGATGTATGTCATTAGTTGTGACAGTTTCATTCCATACAGATGGACGTGAGGCCGTGTGGGGCAGAGCCAAACTGAGGGCCTCCTGCAATGGAGGTGAGAACCCTTTTCTGCCATCCCCGCTCAGCATGTAGATTTGCATGGGCCAGGGCTTGGATTTGATCCTTGGACCTCACAGTTGTAAGGCTAGTGCTCAACCTGTTGAGCTATCTTGGTATCCCTAAAATGGGACATCTTAATAGAGATTCTCATCATGGTATCTGGGAGCAAAACTCTACCCCATTAGACAGAGAATTACAGAACAGGGAAGGAAGATTTTCAAAGAAAAATGTGAGGACCAAGGACTGACTTTTTCTAATTCATTAATCAATTTGACTATTCATCTGTGTTTTTTACCCACCGATTATTTTGAAGGATCCCTTACTTGTCATTATACATGTTAGATATAAATATTGGGAATACACCATATGATAATACTTGGTTTATTATGAATGCAAGGAATTCCCATTAAGGGAGAATGAGACATAACGTACTTGTAGCCAAGCATTCACAATGCTATGATGGATACTTTAAGAAATGCCTACAGTAACTATAGCAGAGGGACCAAAATGTAGAATGATAACCCTCTTATTGTGATTGAGAAGGCATAGAATAGGTGGCATTTCAATTGGATCTTGAAGAGTAAAATGTTGTTCTTCAGAAGGACAATTTTGCACTGGGCTGAGGCTGTCTGGAGTTTATTCAACTTATATTATCAGAATAATAAAATGTACCTTTATTAATTTTCACATTGTAGTTTTTGTCATTTTACTATGTTAATACAGTTAGAAAGAAATCAGAATAATGCAATCCTATGGAAGATGCAATATTGTTAAAGCTAAAGTATAATCACTAACATTATATAGGAGAAGCTAAATGTGTGCTGTATTGCATCATATGTTCTACATACATCTTCTCATTTTATCTGGACCAAGACAATATGAAGAAGCAATAGCATTCCCATTTTATAAATGAGGAAAGTAAGGTTCAGATAGAAGAATTTTCCAAAGGTATATCAGATTGAAACTCAAAATCATGGCTTTCTGTTTCTGGAATCTACGCTCCTAATGATGATAAAATACTTCTACTTTCCCTTATTATCCAATGATTACTATTTGGAGTATGTACCACTGACTAGCAATATCAAAACTTCCTAAGAATATGTTAGACGTAAAGGATCTCAGGACCCACTTGGGATGTGCTGAATGAGAATGTGCATTTTATCAAGATTCCGGGTGATTCATACACATAATGTTTGCAAAACACTGGTTTAATGCAATCCCTATAAATCTCATGCATGACTGCCCATCTCCTGATAGAGGGTCAGAGAACTATTTCATCTGGCAGATTCACATTTGCTAACGACACCTGCATCCTTATTAGGCAGTAACAGTATGCCACGCCCCTCTGGAACAATGGGACACGCATCCCATCACTCTTTCTTGTGTTAGTTTGTTGCATACGTGGGCCCAAATTTGAAAATTATATTGGAAATTCTTTTATTCTTCACTTTCATATAATTATCTTGATTTGTTTCACTATTATATCAGTGATGTCATGCTTCCCCCCTTACCTTCTGGTCTCTCACCTATGGGCCAGTGGTAGTTCAAGACTGTCCCTCTTAAAATCAAATCCTATGAAATGACTCTACTAATGCAGATGTATTTTTCCTGAGGGAGAACACAGTTAAGACAATCACTGCCTGTAATCTGAATATTCTGGGGCTGTCATTAACTGAATGACACCAAACATCAACAGCATCTTATGAAGCCAGCACTCAGCTCAAATGGCAGATACTGTGCCCAGATACCCAAACAGGTACCTTTAAGACACACAGCACCCCCTCATGCTCTCTATTGCTGACCACATCTGGAGAAGTGGGGCCCACACATATGCCTTCACACCCTGCCAGACTATGGGAAATCATATATCTGAAATTCCCTTTCCTCTTGAAAAACCTTCAGTAATTTTCTTCTCTGGGTTCTTCAGGCATTTTAAACATTTCCTTCCTGAGCAATCATTTTGGATCATTTAGGCAGTACTAGCAGTACTCACAAAAAAAGGAGAAACTTATCCTCTATTCACCCTTAAAATTAAAAAAAAAAAAAAAAAAAGTTCAATGCATAGTCCCCAGGGAAGCAACGATAAACAAGAAAGAGTCCTGACTTAGGCGGTCACAGACTCAAGAAAGAGAGACAGATAAAGAAAATATAATTACAATAGAAAGCATGAGCACAGTACTGTTAGAAACAGAGAAATAAATGATGAATTGCTTGGGGGAGAAGAAAACTTCATGGAGAGGTGGCATTTGAGTTTTCTTATAA
The DNA here is from genome assembly GCA_004027555.1 of Craseonycteris thonglongyai. Classification (NCBI taxonomy): domain Eukaryota; kingdom Metazoa; phylum Chordata; class Mammalia; order Chiroptera; family Craseonycteridae; genus Craseonycteris; species Craseonycteris thonglongyai. The sequence continues at coordinate 15,140 of PVKE010017912.1, forward strand.
GGATAATTGTGGTAATCAAAGAGGAGAAAAAAAGTCATTCTAGGTAGAGGACCAGGTGTGAATAGTCAGAGAGAACTCTGTGATAGAGTATTCAGAGAACAATCATGTAGTAAGTTGGATTCAGGAGAAGGGAGGGGGGAAGCAAGGGCTGATCTGTCATCAACTTACATCTTAAGAAGGTCTTGTATAACGAGCCCTATGATGAGGAATCATGCAAGATTCTTCTTAAATTGAGGATATTGTGATCTGATTCATGATTAGAAGTTAAACTCTGTTGGTAATCGAGACAACAGATTGGAAAGGGAGAGAAGCTGAAGATCAAAAGGTCTCTCAGGAGGCTGGTATCAGAGTGCAGACTAGAGTTGCTGAAAGTTCTGTCTGACCAGTGTTTGTAAGGTGTATCACCCAGATATAACAGGCCAGACACATTTACAATAATAAAAGCTTGGCTAGCACATCTGTTTGACTCCTAAAAAAAATACAAAAATAAAAACAAAAACAAAACAACAAAACAAGTGCTTAAAGTTCTTAGAAATTGTCAGGGAATTAATTTCACTTCCCTAATGGCAAGGGAAACAGTCCTCAAGCACATTTTCTACTCAGCATTTCACTGGATGAACAAACCAGCAAGCCTGAGCACCTATTTATTGTTAATGAAATGTATAAATATTCTACCCATTCAGAGGTGATCTGTACAGTAAATACAAGGAAAGAGGGACATAGATTTGAGAATAAACACTAAAAGAAAGAAAAGTAAGATCACATTCAGAAGGAAATATAAACATGTAAACCTCTGTGTATCCTAACCAATAAATCACTTAACCAGTAGGGAGTGAATGGCTATAGACCTCACAACCATTCTGAGGATGCTCCTGCAATCCAAATCATTACCTTTTCCAGTGTATTCTCACCCAGTGTCACATTTAACCACACAATACCTCCATCAGGTTCTGCTATTGCTCATATTTAACTAGATAAGAACAATTTAGGTTCTAAGAGCTGAATAACCAATTTAATTCTCAAGTCTCCTTGTATTACAACAAAGATAGAAACGGAAACATTTCTTACAGTGAACATCAGAATTTGCCATTTTTTTAAAGTGAAAATGTTTAAATACTGGCCACTTTATATGGTTCATCCTAATAGATCCCAAGCACAGTGCACTAAAATTTTCAATCAACGTGTAATTTTACACTGGATCCATGGCTGCAAAAGCAAATTAATTCAAAATGTCAAGTGAAATGTCAAGTAAAATGGTTCTGTATCTTAGTTCAGCCGGGTACCGAACTGGCCCATGTTTGTCAATGAAATAGATATTACACTAAAGGAAGAGCTACATGAGGATGATCCCTTCTTATTTTCCTGAGAGTCACCATAAATATTGATTTTATTTGTAAATTTCCTTCTCTAAAATATTATAAATCATAAGATGTTTTAAAGATATATAATGTAACATAAACTATACATCATTATACATACAAACACACAACTATTATTTTTGCTCTAGTTAAAATATTCTTTTTGTTAAATGCAGCATTTCAGGAGCTATATTTTAATTTCTGTCTTCTGGAAAGAAAAATAAAAAGAAAGGTGTTCAAAAATGCATTTGTGAAGATGAGCATGTGAGCCGTGAATCATGATACTTGGTGGCAAAAAAATGATACAAGATCTCTTGCCAGGAGGATCCAATCCTGAACTCTTTGAATCATGTCTTTTTGGTTACAAGGTGAAAGACACAGATTTTTATGAATGTTTACTTTGTTCTTCACTTCTAATTGAAAGAATGTGTCTATAGTGAGTATAAAGAATTCTCATTATCTGAACTTCCATCTCAGCCCTTGAGGAAGGTTGTTTCACTAGTGACCTTTTCCTGATTTGTTTCATCAGCACACTTTCTATTGGCTAATTATGATGACCAAAGAAAGCTACCCACAAGGGTACAGAGTCTTTGCAAAAAAACTTCAGTATACCTTGCCCAGTACCCATTGGATATGTGCACTTATATCCACAAAAAGCGATGAAACAGAAGCAACTGACAAACCTTGCCATCTTGGGGCACTTTCAAATATCCAGAGGTACTTTTTTTTATGTCAAACTAAAATGTGTCTCTAATAACTAAGAGACACTTTAGTGCCCAGAAATCACAAATAAAAAGTTTTCTCCCTCTTCCACATGGCACCATATGTCCAATGTTGGCCTTACTCCCTCCAGTCTGAAATCTGTCTCAGTTATTTCATCTGTTCCTCAGATGAGATGATGTTGGAACCCCTAATAACAACCCTTTCCTTCTAACATCCCCATGTGACTTTTAAATGTAGTACTCTAAAGTGCCTTTCCCCACCAACCTAAAATGAAGAACAAACCAGGTCACTCTCCTGCTTAAAGACCTGACATGTGTTTAGATAACTTTCAGGATAAAATAAAAGATCTTAACTCTGTCACAAAAATGTTCAGGATGAGATCTCAGCCAATCTCTGACATGTTCATGTCACACCCTGCTACTTCAGCCGTGCAAACGTTCTTTTCCTTCCTGTTAGCCTCTGTACAGGCTGTCTTCTTCCATGTTCATGTAGGAAAGCATATGAGATTCAGTTCAAGATCACCTCCACAAACAAGTCTGGAGTGTGGGTGAGGCAGCTGTTGCTCCAGTATGTTCCAGCATGTTCCAGCACAGCTGTGCTCCTCTCCATACTTCGAATTTAACCTCCAGTCATGCAGTTGGAAGTCTTTTTATCTGTTTCCATCACAAATATGCAGGGCTAGACCAGGTCGTCTTTCAGGGAAGGCCCTTTCCCATCACCTCATATTCCTCCCTTCCTGCATTATTCCTCATAGAGTAGAATCTTAAGTTAAATGAATGACTTAAATTAACACAACCAGAGCAGTTAAGGACTGACCAGGGCTACTTATATAGAGTAGATTTCAATGGACTAAAGGTTGTGTATACATTTAGATCTTGACTTGGTTCTCCTGTTAATGGATGATCACAATCTACTAGCCCAGCCTGTCTGACAGGTTAGACATGAGGAGCTCTCTTGCAAGGAAATGTTTAAATCACCCCAAAGAGGTCACTCTTATTAGTAGTTTCTGCTGAGAGAGAGAAGATGGCATGGTTCAGTGACTGGAGAGTTAAGCCAATTTCCATCTTCGAGCTCATATACATTTCTGATCCTGACTTCCATGAAAAGATAGGGGAAATGTTGCCTAAAACTGGAAGAAATAAAGGTATATTAAGGATAACCACATTAAATTGTTTATTCTTTTTAGTTTTACCTAACAATGTCAGGGTGATTTTAACAATCAAGATTTTAAACAGTTCATAATACGCTTCTTGAATACCCTGCCAACTAGACAAAAAAAAAGACATTAAGAACTAGGAGGAAAATGATCATCCTTGAAGTAGCACTGGAATGGCTGTCAGTGAGAGAGAACAATTGGAATATGAATAACCAAGCCAGGGGAAGAGTGTTTATATCAACTTTAAGAAGTGACGATAACTAGATTTTTCTTTATTCTAACCCAAGAGGACAGCAGAAATCAGCACAAATATGAAAGGATATAATCTCTGGACAGAACATTTTCTAGTTCCACCACCTTCCCTAAATAATAACTCTCCTTGGAATTCAAAATACTTCATTCATAACCTGGTCCATTCCTAATGCCAAATCAACTGGTATTAGAGTGCTTTAAAAATATGTAAGGATACCTATAAATTCTACTTTAATTGGTCTCTAATGGGGTTTGGGCATGGATATTTTCTAAAGCTCCTAGATGATTCTAATGCTTCTCTAGCACTGACAAGTTATGACTCTGGTCCAAGCCCAAATCTTTCTTTTGCTAACACCATAAATAGCAGCATTTTTAACATAGCATTTATGGAAATGTGATCTTTGCTTTTATTAAATGGTTTGCTTGAATATGATTGATACTTATGTCTGTCGATTGGTACTAGCTCTGCTCTTCATTTCTGTTTAAAGTCACCAAGTAGCATCAGGAAATAAGAAGAAGGAAAAGGAAAAGAAAAAGAAAAAGAAAAAGAAAAAGAACAAATATTTATTGAGGTAATTTTCTAAGTGCTTTATAATCGACAACCTGCTTAATTCTTGAAACAAATTTATGACTTCATTGCTATTATTATCTACTTATATTTTAAAAAGGAGAAAACAGAGGTTCAGAAAAGTTGAGAAATTTGCCTAAGATCACAGTGTCAGTAAAAGAGAAGACTGTGTTCTGCAGAAATCAGGAATTCACTCTGAAATTTGTTCAAAATGTATTAATAAGCCTTCAATACAGTAGGAGAGGGAAGGAAGAGCACAAGAATATGGGCTCTGGTACCAGCACACCTGATTCAAGCTGACTGTTAATTACTGGCTGTATGACCTTATAAAAATTACCAAAACTCCCTGACCTTCAGTGCCCCTTTGTTTAAATGGGGACTGAAATAGTTTCAACTTCACAGTATGCATGTCAAGGCCCAGAACAGCTCAGTAAGTTAGTGATAGAAATTCACAGAGCTAAGTGGCAGCAGAAGTAAAATCTGGACATCCTGACTTATAGATTCATTTCCATTTTAGCACAATAGCCTTTACCTGGGAGCTACATTGGAAAGACCTGAAATACGTAAGTAAGGAACTGACATTCTCTCATCATGTGAGCTGTGCTCCGGTACACAGAACACGCCAGCTCTCGGTAGGGGCTCAGCCCAGGAGTTTAAGATAGTTAATGAGTTAACTGAAAACTCCCTGGGAATCCTCATTTGTTAGTACATTTTTCTGAAAGTACATGGAGTCTGAGCGTGACCTATCCATCTTCAGATCCCAACATGAGAATCTGCGGGTTGGGAAGCCAAGGATTCCCTGAGGGTCAGACAGATGTTTCTTCCTGCTCCACACAGCGTGCTACTACACGAGGAGGTGTGGCATCACCGAAGTCACAGGAGACCCCACATTCTTGTTCCTGTGATTTCTACCTGACCTGCTTTCTGCACTGGAAGCCACTGGTCTTCGTTATGTTCTAGAAAGTAATGAGCCACCCACAGCACTAGGAGGCATATGAAGGGGGAGCATATGGTTTCCTGGAACCTGTCATAGAGCTCCACAGACCTGCAGGGCAACATCAGCTTTCAAACTGCCGTGTGGGCAAACAGTCGTTTAATAGACAGGCAAAACCTAATGATCCAACTTTATTAAGCACACGACGTTCTCCCCTGGCCTGATGGAGATAATTTCACATGCATTACCTCAATGTGCTCCCATGGAACTTGGTCTGATTGAGAACAAACTGAAATTTCATTTGTATATTATACCAAAGGTGATGCTTTTCATTGAGGCAAGCTGACATTGATTTTCTAACTATGTTTTTATTTTAATCATACAATTTGATATCTGAAAATTCAAATATTTTCCTAATGAAAAATTCACATATCTATTGCTAACTAATACAGTGGCTCTTAGAGATATGATCAGCCCTGTTGCATAAATTACTTCAATTGTCACAACAATTCAATGAGATAGCATCATAATCTCCATTTTTAGATAAGTAAACTAAGCAAGCAGGGAGACAAAGTTGCCTAAGATTGCACAGTTAAAATATTCTGTTAACCATTAGACTTATATTGGCTTTCATATAATTAATTGCCTTGCTGTCAGGAAGATATATGAACAACATTTTTTATCATTTGTTTTTGGATAGACATTGTCAGTAGAATTGGGATGATCTTCTTAAGCTATTTGAGATGTTAAACATTCTGAGGATACTCAGAAATAACTTGTATAAGCATTCAACTGGGCAGGACCTTCTATAGGACTGACCATGGAAGAAGTGATGAAGCCAGAATTCTTGGACCCCAGATTAGGAGATCTCTGTTTAGGTCTTACTGGAAATATATTATTGAAAGCTTAACTTGAGATGGATCAGAATTCATCTTCTCATGAGTGGAGGATTTAAGTGGTTGGGTGCTTGCTGGCTTGTTCATATGGGTGACTCAGATCCTAGAACCATCCTGCACTTGTCTGCTACACGGTTCTTTCTAGAGGCAGTTTACACTGTGGCAGCTTACTTCTTCAACAGCAACAGGAGACTGAGAGAGACTAGTGCAGGTCTTCATAAAAGATTGAGTCTTATATAATGTAATGAAATCATGGAGTGACCCACCATGACCTTTGCCATATAACGTAATATAATCAAGTGAGTGACATTCCATCACTTTTGCCGTATGCTATGGGTTACAAACAAGTCACAAATCCTGTCCACACTCAAGGGAAAGAGGGAATAAAATCCCAAAAGACAAGCATAAGTGGGGATCATTTTGGGGTCTGTCCATGACAGAAATGAAGCATAATTGTAAGCATCTATTTTAAAAATATGGGATGGACTTTTTCTTAAATTCACCATGTGTTAGGAGATACAATTTTCTGAAAGTGACTTACTTTCAGAAAGGTACTTATTTCTCTATGTAGACAGCTGGAGGCTCAATTTTCCATGGTGACACAAATATAATTTTAAGTACCACTTCAAAATATGAATATATGTTACACACACACACACGCACACACACTTACTCACTCAGTTTTGGCAGACTTTAAAAAACATTCAGTAAACAATGAGGTAAATTCTAAAAGACATTCAATTTTCCCAATGCCTGATAGCACTTGGGCACTGATTCTGTGATACCATGCATGACAAGGAGTCCAACCACTACAAACTTATTTCAAGGAAAATCCAACTTCCCTATAGCAGTTATTCCTTCTTCAAAAGAACCTCAGTACTACTTTCTAAACATTTTAATATTTGCAAATGCAGGTGACAATATTTCCATCCAAATATACTCTTGTTTTTGACGGATGCTATTCACCTAATTATAACAATAATAATTTGGCTTTGGGAGGAGGGTGGGCAAATATGCATACATTTTTACTTCCTTCTTTGTATTTTTTGGGGGGTAGTTTTAATTTTCTATAATAAGCTTTTTATTTAAAAATCCTAAGAAAACAATTATCTTCATATACCGTAATTACATTGTAAAATCCAACATAGTTAAAAGAAGAAAAACACATGTCCATAACTTATACAGGAGTGCAAAAAGAAGAGTTATTTAGTACTCCGCTGACTAGTTTGTATGCTGACTCTCAGGAAGGCAATAGTCACATGAATTTATAGTCATGCTGATGGACCCATGTGCAACAAAACTTTTGAGGTTTTTTTGTTGTTGTTTTTTTGCTACATCAATGTTAACAGGTCACTGTCAGTACAAATCACAGGCTAAAATGATAATAATATGACCATCTGAAAATACTGGACACTTTAAAAACATATTTTTTCAATCTCTTTCCCCAAAACATCCCTGTTCATAAATGCCTGGAAATCCTAAACAAGAATGTGATCATGTAGTAAGTCTCCCAGCTCTGACTTTTTCATGACCATATTTCTTTTCCCTTCTCTTAAATTACTTTAAGTTGTTAGCACTGTCTGAAATATAAGTGTGACACACTGAGAAACATCACTATACGCTGTATACCAAGTAGTTAAGATCACCCAGTTACTAACTGGAGAGGATGGCTTACGGGAAAGCTAAACTGAACAGAGAATTGAGAAATGTAATGCAGAGCAATAACTAGGTGCTGTATGTTACCTGTGTACATATGTGATAAAAGTGTGCTTGAAGAAGTACACATATCCTGCACTGACATTAGATTTTGATTATGAAGACATTAGAGACAGTGTTACCTCATAGAGTACTTCTGCACCTACCAAGTTTGTACATCACACATGCATGCACACACACAAATATCTGCACAGACACACATATGTGGAGTTTGAGGCATCTCCACTGAGGACACATGCATAATATAAGAGTGTAATTTCTATATTCATATTTGGTCAACTTTATTAGCCACAGGGAAGCATTAAACAATGATACCTTCTTTATTTGGAATAACTGGGAAATTATATAATAATTATACTATATAGTTACATGTATAATTTATAATAAAAAATATATACTACACATAGCTGATACATCCAACTTTAAGGTCCATTTAAAAAAAATCAATCACTTTAGCTGCAAACTGCTTTGAATCATTTATATTTTCTCTATATTAGTACATATAGACTTTTAAACCTAAGTTAAAATTACTTTGAATGCTGTGACTTTTTCCATAAGTATCAATTGCTGTAGTGTGGTCAGTTACTTACTTGGTCTGTAAATAATGACCCTTAATCATATTACTGATTTGTAGAATTTATTTTTTGTTATATCCTTACTGTTAGTTGGACAACTTTTACTTCTTTCTCTTTAACGCCAGCCACTGTCACCCCAATAAATTTAACAATAGAAAAAAAAATCATAACATCTCTTGAGTAGCTTCTAATTTAATGTTTCTAATAATTCTTCACTAAAAAAACTAATTGACTTTGGGTATAGAAAGAGAAAATACAATAAAGTCTAGAAAATATATGTACTGTGGATATGTAAAAAGCTTGAATCTATATATGTCTTAGCATTGGTATTAAACACCCAGGTTTTTTTCATTTTTATAATTTTGGATGAGTACTGATCACATGAAAAATTGTCATGCATATATTTTAAAGTGTAGAACAGCTTTATGAGACATAAAGCACTACATCACAGAGCTCACACATTTAAAGTGAGCAATTAAATGATTTTTAATATTATCATAGGGTTTTGCAACCATCACACCACCAACCATCACACCATCACCACAATTAATTTTAAGTCATTTATCACTTCAAAAATAAGGTCCATCTTCATTATCAATTACTCCCAATTTACCCCCAGTGCTCCAGCCCTAGGAAACCACTAATCTAATTTCTGTCTTTATATGTTTGTATAATCTGGGCATTTGATATAAATGGAGTAATGAAATATCTGAGTTTTTCTATGTGTCTACTTTTACTTAACATAATATTTCAAGGTTTGTCCATGTTGTAGCATGAGTCAGCACTTCATTACTTTTTTTTTTTTAAATATATATTTATTTATTTATTTATTTTTGACAGGGAGATAGAGAGATACAGAGACAGAGACAGAGAGAGAACTAAACTGGGGGAGCTTCCAGTTCAGCATATGGTTCCGCACGGGCCGGGGCCGGGATTTGATCCTTGGTCCCCGGCGCTGCAAAGTGAGCGCTTAACACACTGAGCTATCCTGGTTTCCCCCATTCCCTTTTATTACTGAATAATAATGTATTGCATGAGTATACTATGTTTTATTTATCTATTTATAGATTAAAGGGCATCCTGTACCACTTAGTGCAGCTTATTAGACCAGGGGTAGGTCCCTTGCTATTAGTTGTTTTGGAAATAGGGTCTGTGGCTAGATTCATATCAAAAAGTCACATGCTGAACAGCCATTTTGTTGTGTGGACTGGATGGAGAGAAAAGGTGGTTCTGGTGAGAAAGAAAAATGAAACAGGTTTTCAGGGGGAGCAGAGGAAGCATATGGGGAGAGATTGCAGCTGTCCTTCTAGTTTGTAATTCTAACCCCTTATGGAAATTCTTAGTTTACCTGAGAAAGGCATGAATCCTCAGAATAAATTTTCACTTTTTTTTTTTTTTTGGTTAAGTCAGTGTGGTAGGCAGGAAAAATGACTCCCAAACTTTTCTATGTCCTAATCCCTGAAATCTTTGACTATGCTCCTAACAAAAGGGATTTTTGTAGTTGTGATTAAAGGCATGGATCTTACAATGGGAAGATTATGAGATTATTCTGATTTATCTAGGTTGGTCAGATCTAATTTGCATGAGTCATTACAAAAATCTCTTAAAACTTAAAAAAACAAATTTGGTTCAAGACAGTTGCCAATTACGAATGAAAGACGGGAGAGACAAAATGTTAGGACTTTACCTGCCATTATAGACTTTGAAGTCAGAGATAGAAGGCAATGAGCCAAGAAATGTGGGCAGCTTTTGGAATCTGTACAAGGTAAGTGACAGGTTCTCCTAAAGCCACTAAAAACATACCTCCCTGATGACACCTGGATTTTTAGCCCAGTGAGATCTATGTCAGATTTCTTACATCCAGAACTGTAAGATAATAAATTTGTATTGTTTAAACCACGATGTTAGAGGTAACTTGTTATAGTAGCAAACGAACGCTAATACAGTTGGCTTTTACTTATCTCGGCTATGAGAAGAAAAAGAAAGTCAACAGAGATATATTTAATTTAGGCTCCAGTAGCCAACATATCCTCTTCTCAAGTTCACTGAAAGCTGATCTTCTAGTCTGGGATCTAGTTCTGGCGATAGAGTGCACTTGCTTCGGAGAGCAATCCATATCCTCATTGGGCAGTCATGACAATGTGGCAGGCAGACTGAAACGGCTCCCCAGAAATCCCACTTTAACCCGAGCATGTGGGGGCACTGTGAGCGATCACTTCTATGATTGTGTTATGTTATATATACGGTAAATACAATGGATTTAAATTAGGAAAGGTAGATAGGTGGGCCTGATCTGACTGCATAGGTCTTTAAAGGCAGAGAGGTTTATCTGGATGGTGGCAGAAGGAGAAACCAAGGATATACAAAGTTTGAGACAGGTAAGATGCACTGCTTGGGTTAAAGTAGGAGAAGCCATGTAAAAAAGGAATGTAGATGGCCTCTATAGCAGTGAGAGGCTCTGACCTGAGATCTGGCATGAAAATGTTTTCACCTGTAGCCACAATGAATTATTCTTTCCTCAAACCTGAGACCAGCCTGGCAGATCTCTTGACTACAGCCTCCTGAGACATGAATCACACAACTCAGCTGAGAACACCTGAGCTTCTGACATAACAAATCTCTCTCTATATAGATAGATGATAGATGAATGGATGGATGGGTGGACAGACAGATATATACATATATACATATACATATATAGAGAGATGATATAGATATATATAGAGAGATGGTATAGATATAGATGTGTGTGTATGTGTGTACATCTAGCTGTGTTCACAAAATCTGTGGTAACTTGTGATGCAGACATAGGAAATACAGACTGTTAGAAAGTTCTTCCTTAAAAATGAACATCTACCTAGGCTTCCCCGTTTTGATTCTGGCTCTCCTACTTATTAACTGTAGATATCATTTAGGCTATTTATAAATGTTCAACTTTTTCTTCTGGGCACATGGTATGATGGTACTGCCTTCACACTCTAAAGTTAGGTGTGATTTGTGGCCTATCTTGGACACTTCAAGGTGAGAAGAAGTCATTTGTATTGATAATGATTTGCTACATCTCCTGCCTCTTATTGTGCTGATCATAAAAGGACACATGGAGATTGTATCTACATTGTTCTGGGTCCCTGAGTGACAATGATAAGTAGATGTTCCCACATCCTTCCACTGACTCATAGTGGACATATAATGTGAGCAAGAAATATGCTTTTTTAATATTATTCTCCTGAGATTTTGAGAATTATTGCTATCAAAATCTAGCTTTTCCTTGATGAAACAACATATGTGTAACCTTGGGCAAGTCCCTTAATTATTATCCTCTACTCCTTCACTTTTCTTCCTTCTCTTCCCTTTCCTCCTCCTCCTCTTCCTTCTTTACAACTACTATCATCATTGATTTTATAGAAAGAATAATAATACTCACAGGAGCTACTTTTTTAAAGAAGCTATTAATACATTTTTTGAGCAGTGACTATATACCTGGTAAAGGGCCCTAAAAATATGCTATATTGATCTAGCATAGAAGTAAACATTGTGAATTCTAAAGCTAGCTTTCCCCAGCAAAAAACTTACACATTTCTATTAAAAGTTCTTTCTTCTTTGCTTCAGTTTTTCTCTTGGTCAAATAAAGAGCACTTGTTTCACAGGGTTGTGTGAGGACAAATACACATTAACACATGAAAAATGCTCAGAATACTGCCTGACACATAATAATCTTCCTATAAAAAAGTCATGATAAATATGGTTTAATATAATTTTCACAGCCCTGTAAGTATTAGTATCTCTATCTTGCAGGTACAGAAATTGAAACTCAAAACATTTAATATTTTGCCCAAATTTACACTCTTTATTTTGATTTCAAATTCCACGCTCACAACCAGTTTCTCATTGGTTCCGTGTGCCTCTACTTTTCAGAACTAGTCAATTTTTTCTTTCTCTAGATAAGTCTCATACTCCCACTAAGCCTTGTCTTTATGTCAGAGTAAATGTCCTAACTTCCTTCACTAACTTCTCATCTGACATATCCTCAGATCAATTGTGTCCTTAGCTTGCCCACTCTAACTACAATCTGGGTTGTACACAAGCATGATTATTAAGCATACCTAGATAGGGTCTGGACTATGTGTTTTATTAAAAATATAGGAGAATTTAAAATCACCACTGTATGATTATTTTTTCTCCAGGAATGAGTAGGGGGCTATGTACAGGCCTGTTAGAAGAATAATTAAAAAGTGTGACGCCTACATCAGGAATCCTGAGGCCCAACCTCAGCTCTGTCACTCACTGGCTGTGCAACTGTGGACAAGCCCATTTACCTCTCTGGGCCTCAGTTTCCTCATTAATCCATGAGGGGATTCAATGAGTGGACAATGTTCAAAATTCTCCGAAGAAAGTAAGTCATACGCTGACTGAAAGCCCCACGTGAGCTCATGCACAGAGGGGGCCTCAGGAGAACCTAATTGGGGCAGATGCTCCTTTCTGTGCTGTGCTGGAATCAACTGCACCAGAAGGAACAGGGCGTGTAAACAAGGGCCGACTGTGCTTATTTTCCTAACAAAATATCCCGAAGTGTGAGAATTCAGAGGCTTGAGCTCTGCTGGCAATCAATAAAACATGAATGCATGTTTCCGAATGCATTTTCTCCATCCCCTTCAGGTTCCCTGTAATGAGGAGATAATGAGCTATAGACATAGCCAGGGGTGCCTGTGCGCTTCTTCTAACATGCACTTTGTTAGAACGTTCGCAGCTGAAAGGCAAAACATTTTCAAGGGATAGTCTGCCAGCTGTGTCACACCCCAAACTGAATGTCATGGTATTTTCTCTGGAATGTGAAGGAACCTACAGGGGTCCCTCTAATGGGCACTGATCAGTTATTGTTGGGGAAACTCTGTTTTGAGGGAAGGGGAGGGAGAGAGGGGAGGGAGAGCTAAAGATATGGTGATAGAAGAAAAGCTGACTGGGTGGAGAACACATGTTGCAACACATAGATGAAGTACTGCAGAACTGTACACCTGGAACCCGGGTAATTTTTACTGGCCAATGGCACCCTAATAAATTGAACAATAAAAAAAAAACACGTGTTGTTGCTTCACTGATTGTTCATTTTTTTAAATCAGAGAATGAGAAATTTACTAGAGAAGCATAGGACTCAACTTCACAAAGTAAAAACCTCTCGGGTATATTGCTGACGTTCTTTTCCCCACCTTTTTCACTGGCTTTTGGGACAGTTTCCCTTCCCTTTTCCTTAGTATTTCCAACACCTACAGTATCTTGGGCATCTTATGTACCCAGACTGTGGTTTTGGAACGTCCCCAGCTCCCTGTCTATCCTGAAACAAACCTATAAGTTTAGGGGGCTATGAATATTTCATCTCTGTTCTCAATACTAATCTACTTTGGCTGAGAGAAAGAAAAGTGATGAGAAGTATGCCAAAGGAGCCACAAATTTCAGATGGAAACAGGATGGTTAATTAGGAATGATTTCCACTGTTCTAAGAGGAAGACCTGTTGTGTTCAAGATTTGCTATTCTGTTACTAAAAGAACTGTCCTGAGTATAAGAGGGAAAGAGGATGGGTCACTGGTGTGGGAATACCAAAATAACATACACGGGGAAGAAACTGAAGTTGAAAATATGCACACATGACTATGGAAAGGTTTATTACTTATATAATTGAGATCTCTTGAGAGTGTAGGATAGGGTTCTCAAGCAGGTCCAAAACAATAAGGAAAGGGAACTGGTTTGGGTTTTCAGTGTAGTTAGGATATAAGGCTAGAATGAGAGTTATGAGAGGGTAAGGACTTGCATGGTTTGAATTTTATGCAAACATCAAAAATGCAGACTCCTCATTATAAATTTTTACTTCATGAAATGCAGTTTTAAATTGAGATTTAAAAAAAAATCTTGTCTCAGAGAGCATGGATTCAAATCTTGACTTAACTATTTATGGGCTTGTGACGTAATGAAAGAAGAGGGTAGATGCTCAGTGGCGATGTCACCTACAAAGTTTTAGTACTATCACTGCATCATCATTGGACTTTCTACTACTGGTTTTGCTGCAACTACTATAGAGTTCCTCTTTTTTTTTTTACCTGATTTTTTCCCATTGACTAATGTTCATACCTGCTTCTCTTCTGTGTTTTTGTCTTTTAAGACGCAGTTCAGTTTGTTTAAATGAGTTGGGTGGTCTTATCTTCAAGTGGCTATGTTGAGCCCAGCACTCTCCATCTCGGGGGACCCTGACTTGCTGACATCCAGCTTCTTGGGGCATATTCCTGTATGGAAAGTGGAGCAGTCTGCTATGCAGATGTACTTGTCTATAGGCAGTTCTTTGGTTGCCCACTAGATTTCACTATTTAGATTTGAACAAAACAAACTCTTTTCTCACACAAAACACAAGTCAAATTTCATGATATTTTAGCAGATGGAAGAATTTGCTTTTCCAACTGTACAGCCTGGAAGAAATTTGCCTGAGCATAAGTACTTTCTTACCCAGATTCAACACTTGTATCATGGTTCAGATTTATTTTTAATCATTTAACCTCATTCATTTCATTTTTAATTGTATGTAACTATCACCCTTTTTCCAGAACATATTTTCAAAGTCACAAAATGAGAACCTCATTAAGGAAGCTTTCTCCTACCTTGGATTTCTCACTGCATTTCACCTATTCCCTCAAGACAAAGATCCATTCTACCTAGTGTTATGTGTTTGTCTGCATGGCTGATAACTCCAGCTTTCCAGTGATTCGTATCACCACTGGATTATCTATTAAACACATAGCTCTTAGCCCTTCCCTTGGGGTTTCTGATTCAGAGAGTTGGGTCTTGGGAAACAATATTTTGTCCAGCATGCAAGGATATTTA
>PVKE010017913.1:0-30177 GCA_004027555.1 Craseonycteris thonglongyai
CGTATTTTCCGGCGTATAAGACGACCGGGCGTATAAGACGACCCCCTGATTTTACAGTTAAAACATAGGTTTAGGCCTATATTCGCTGTATAAGACTACCCCCTGTAGTCTTATACGCTGGAAAATATGGTATTTAAAATGTATAAGAAAGAGACTATCGAAACACCTCACCAGTGTTAGATAGCTATGACCTTTGTTCCTGAGTTTGTCTCTGGTCCTGTATCTGTTCTTGCAGAAAAAACTTTCTCTGCTTTCCCATTTTCTACAGTAGAGTTGGAATTCCCACCTTGGCTCCAACCTTCTCATCTCCTGGCCTTCCTACCCTGTCCCCTCCACAGACCCTTTGAATGTCTCGCTTCCCAAATGGGCTGCTCTGTTCCCCACTTCTCTCTCTCCTTTGCCCTGGCCCCCCACCCCTCAGCCTGGCAACTCGGACACATCTCCAACAACCTGCTTGAATGGCACTTTCACCAGGGAGGTCTGAGAATTGTCACTGGCTGCTGCCTCTGTGCTCCCAGTGGTCCATTATGGACCGCAGCAGGTTGAGCAGAAAGCATTGTTCGCAGGTCTGTGACCCTAGGGCCTGTGAGCTGCTCTGGTATTTTTGTTTGCTGAACTCTTTGAGCATAGAACTGGGCACTTTTCTGTTGAATTAAGGACCACTGCCCCAGTTTACACATGTCTGGCTGCATTTCTTCCTTGAGGAGGGTCTGTGAACAGTAGCTAGAATACCAGGCAAGGGATCTGGAACACCAGACTATGGGCTCTGTGAGAACCAGTGCCGTCCTGTGGTCCCAGAGCCTGCACCGTGGGCAATGCTCATTCCATCGCTGTCAGGCTACTGCCTGACTGAGCGCTGTGGTAATGAGCCCACGCTGCAGGTGTAAGTTCAAATCCCTATTGTATTGCCGCCAATCTTTGCACCTTGAACAACCTCCTTAACCCTCTTGAGCCCTTTTCCTCTTCTGTTAACTAGGGATAGTGAAAGTACCTATCTTATAGGGTGGTCATAGAATTAAATGAGCTTAGCCTGGTTTCTGACACTTAGCAAGCCTCCAATCAGTGGTGGTTGCTATTGTTATTACTAATGGGATAATCACAGGATGGCACTAGAAAGGAAATTAAGAGGATGTTGTGTTAGAGAATAAGATGGTGGGGTGTGTGGTGTGATCTCTTAGACAGACTGGTCATTGAAGGCATCCTGTAAACAGATGGAACTGTGAGAAGGATGCTGCTGCAATGTGAAGAGCTGGAGCAAAGTTCAGGAGACATTTCTGGAGAGCAAGTGCAAAGGCCCTGAGGCAGGAAAGAGTCTGATCAGGAACACAGTGAGACCAAAGCTTGGGAGGAGAGTAGAATAAGATGAGATCCAGGAGGAAGACAGAGGCCAATTAATTGCAGAGCCTGGTAGGCCAGGGAATAGTCAGTCTCTGTGCTGAACTGGAAATGTGAAAGAAGCCATTTGGTCCTTATGCTCAGAATCATTTTGTGGGATGGGTTTCTGGGCTACTTCAGGTTTACCCTATCCCCTGTTCTGTGTGCATGAACTAACCACTAGCAGTAAAGCTCAGTTCTAAGTGAGTTAAGCCCAAAATGAATTTGTTAAAGGATACAGGAAGCTCAGAGAATTTGGGAAGGGAGAGCAACTCCAAATTACACTACCAAACATTTCCCACAAGGGTACTGCCACTGCTGGGCCAGTGCTGATACCATAGTTTACACCCTTTGCACTTGTTACAGAACAATCTCCCCGCCCTGCTGCCTCTGAAAGCTGCCGTCACCTTCATCAGAATAGGATTTGCAGTGTCCCTGCTCTTTTACATGCCAGCTTTTGGTGCCAAGTCTGGGAGGGGAGTATCTGAATGGATGAGACTCGCTCAGGCTCTCAGGCCCTAGCTGCAAGGGAGGCTGGGAAAGCAAATGTGCGCCATCCTCATCAACTTTGGAGGAATGTGGGTTCAGGTTCATGGATTGAATCTTCCCTAAACTTAGGAAGGGGGTTGAGCTTCAGAGTATCTAGAAGGTGATACATGTCCCTCACTGAGACACAGTGAATAAATGACTCATGGAGTCACTTGGCTGCAGCAACATTCATCTAATAGGTGGTGGCACTTTAAGCAAGGCCTGACTGCTTTTCTCTCAGTTAATGACTATAACTATATATTTTGAAGCCACTGTTTCTCAATCTGATGAGAGGCTAGGAACTATTTTTTAAAATTGGTTTAGTTTGTGCAGGTGTGTGGGGGAGCAAGTTCCTTCCATGCTTGTCACAGATTTGTATCCCTGTTGGAAATGCCCTGGCCATTGTCAGAGCTTATAATTGCTTCTTGTTTTAGCCATGTGGGGCTTATTGTCCAAGATTTTGCTGCAAAGTTTACTGTTTATTTTATGCCGTCTCCAGGAAGCTGCATGAGGAAATCTCTGAGCCTTACCAGGAAGTCTGACTTAAAGGGACAGGCTGCGGGGCAGAGCCCTGAAGCCGGAAGGCACTCAGCTTCCAACTAGAACCTGCTTCCCTTAGACAGGAATTAGAAATGGTTTCTGAGCAGTTCCTGGCTTGGCTTGCTGGTTTCTAGTGTTTTGTGGATTCCTTTCTGATTCCAGTTGAAGGAGAAAAGTGGCAATACAGTGTTTATTCTTCAAGTACTCATGGCTGTACACCAAACTAAAAAGCACACTTTCACTGTTGTGCAGGCAGAAGAATGCTGAGTCATGGGTGCACACATGCTTTCCAATCTCTTGCTATTTCCTTGGGGTATTTTCATAAAAGTTTTGAACTTTTAGACAGACACAAGGGTTTCAAGGAAGTCAGCATTATAACATTTAAAAAATAAAGAGGAGTTAAGTTTTTAACCTCCTTCCTATTTATTTATTTATTTATTTATTTATTTATTTATTTTCTGCCTATTGGAAGGAAGAGGGGAAATGGGAAACTGCAAATTTCCATTGCCTTTTTCTTATTAGATGCCCAGTAGACAGCTCTCATTCAAATTAGGGTAAAAAAAAAATTAAACTATTTCAGATTTGGTACCAACTTTTCAATTTGCTAAGAGGAAAATTTGAACTAATGTCCATAATGACACCCAAAAACGTTTTTTTCCTGCTTGAAAAAACAAATGAGTAAAGACAAAACTGTGCTTTTTGTCTTTCAGTCTTTCAAAAAAATGTTTTATTGTGGAAAAATTTCAACTTATACAAAAACAGAAAGAATAACATAATGATCCCCACAGTTTTTATCATTTTTTGTTCTGCTCTTTTTAAACACATGTATCAGATTCCTCTGGTCGTCTCTATAGCCATGTGAAGGATAATGGAATCATGATTCCCATTTTACAGATGTGGAAACCAAGGGTCAAAGAAGTTAAGACGTGACTTACCAGGTCATTCAGTCAGTAAATGCCAGAGCCAAAAATTACAGAGCTCCCATATTAATTTACTATTCATTCTTCTAGTCAGCCTGTTAGTTATTCCCAGAAATTATCCCTGATGAGATATCTGGAGCCAAAATAAAGATGAGAAAATTTTTCATAAAAATGATTTCTTCTTTTGTTATATCTATTTTAACTAAGAAATTTCAGTTTTTTAGGAGTTGTTTTGTGACAGAAGCAAATTACTTTGAAAAATCCCGAGTATCCAGGTGTGGGGAATACCACACACTCACATACACACACCCTCGTATTTAGATTTTCCAAGTCAAATCAATTTTGACAGTACAAATGTCAAATAATAAATCTTATTTTTAAGCAAGGAAGCTCTTTGGCTGATAAATATCAGCTCATCGGTTATTAAAGCTTTCTTTTTCCCAAGAGGTGGGCAGAGGTCAGCAACACGCTAGAGTTTCACTTTCAACTGACAGTGCAATGAAGGGGTCTTGCCAGTCCTTTGGAAAAGCTGTAGTTGGGATGTTTGTGCTTCTAAGAAATAAACTTACTGAGCTTATTTGCAAGCGCTCCAGTCCATTCCCAGCAGAAATGCGTCAGGCTGCCCTAGCTTGTTCTGGCCAAGGAAGCCAGCCCCATGGCTTCTTCACAGCACACAAGCCTGCTTTCCTTATTTTTCACTTGCTTTTTAAAATAGCTGTCTAGGTATGTATTGTTTGCCAAAATAATGTGAGAGATTTAATTATAAGAGTTCAGAATTGTTTAGAGAGAACAAATACAGTGCTCAAACTATGGCTCATAACAAAAGCAGCAAGACAAGCACTCAAGATTAGCCATGATCAGCAATCTGTTGAGACCTTCATATTCAAGCCTCATTTATTTTTAGTTCTCTAGTGGAAACCACAGATGAAGACATTTCTATTTATTCATTCTTGACCTTGGGCAGCCAGGTCTGCTCCCACATTCTTCTCATCTTTTTGTAATCTTGTTGAGCTGGGATATTAAGCAGGGCTCTAGAAGAGCATCAACATTTTAAAATGGTCAAAGTCTCTTGAGTTAAACCACCTTGCATCCAACCAACCCTGGCCTGGAACGGGGTCTGGACCGCCCCCCATTTATCCATGGTTCACGGTGAGGAGGGCCGAGTACTTGTTCCAGTTTTTTTTGGATGAACCACACGTCTAGCACTGAGGAATAGCTATAAAGACATTCAAAGGAAGTGTGTGACCATAAGTAAACTCCCAGGCTCTGAATACTTGGAAATTCTTTTTTATTTCTCTCTGACTTGCTGTGCATCATTTCTTCCTGCCCACTTAATAACACCAAAGAGTGCTACTGTGCTCTCTTTCTCCACCACAGCATAAATTTTTGTTTTTTCCTTAGTCTTACCTGAATTTGACTATAACCTGTATACCTATTGGCCATCTGTATGTCATCTTTGGAAAAGTGTCTATTTACATCTTCTGCCCATTTTTTAATTGAATTGTTTGAGGATTTTATTGTTGTTTTGTTTTGCTATTGAATTATAAGAGTTTCTAATATATGTTGGATCCTAGCTCCTCATCAGATATACGATTTGAAATTATTTTTCCCACTCAGTAGGTTCTTTTTATTTTGCTAATGTTTTTCTTTGCTGTGCGAAAGCTTTATAGTTTGATGTAGTGCCACTTGTTTAGTTTTGCTTTTGTTGCTTTTGCTTTTGGTGTCAGATGCAAAAAAATCACTGCTAAGGCCTGTGTAAGGAGCTTACCACCTATGTATTCTTCTCGGAGTTTTATGGTTTCAGGACTAATATTCAAGTGTTGGCCACTAACTTTTAATGAAGAAATAATTCTTCATTAAAATTTTGTTTTATGCAAATGAAATTATCAAGCCCTGATAAATATGTTTCTTATAATATTTTTTGGTGAGAAAACTGCTAGAAACTTCTCAATAGAAAATGCTCTTAGGTTTGTAGAATAACAACAAAGAAAATACACCACTTTGAGTTCCAGTGACAGAAGGAAGCATGTGGTGGTATCTAAACTAGGTCTGCATTTTGGCTCTAGACCTTTTAGAGTCCAATGAGAGGTTGTTACCAGGATGGGCATTTAATTGGGTGATGGAGAACGGAGGCCAATTTTTGTGTTACAGGCAATTTCCCATGTGCAGCTCTGTAATGATTCAGCTCCACACACTTAAGAAAAATGTTCTATACCCTGAGATTCTACACCTCCAGAATTTCATAGTTTTATGTTTTTCTTTTGAATATTCTGCTCTTATCTATATAGAATATATTTGGGGTGAGTGAATAAGTGTGAAGTAGGACCTTAAAATGAGGTACTTTCCCCCCACCCAAGAAATGAATTGTCCCATTTGTTAGTAATCCTTCTCTCCTCCAGTGGTTTGTGGTTAAATATTTCCTCATGTCAAGTTCTTGACTATGCTGGGGCAGGTTTCCGGCTGTGTGTTCTGGGGGCTGTATGCGTGTAGCTCTGAATCAGCCCCCCACCCCATTTGGGCTCCATGCCTGACTCTGATACCTCCAGGCTCTCTTGGGCAGGCTCATGCCACCTGTTGATCTCAGTTTTTTAAGAAATTTGTACAGTAGAGATAATCACATGACCTACCTCAGGACAGTTGTGAAGATCAAATGAAAAAATTCATGGTGAGTTCTCATATTAACAGATCAAAGATCCACAGTCACCGTTTATGGTTTCAGTAATTGTGGCTTTCGAATGTTTTAATATCTGCTCACAGGTGCACTTTCATCATGAGTTATGTTTTCAACATTGGCCGAGGTAAGAGGAATGTGCAACTGAGTGGCAGCCTTTCAAGTGCATCTTTCGCGTTTGCTGCATGCTCATAGGGCAGGGGCCAACGGATTAAGTGAGGTATTTCCATACCACGGTATACTCTGTAGTATGGGTCTAAAGTGCATCGGATGTGGAAAGATGCCCTGGATGTTAAGTGAAAACAAAGCAAGTGGTAGAATAATGTCATCACTCCATTTTTGAAAAGAAATCACTAAATCAAATGTTACATCCAGCAACTTATGTGTGTTGAGAAGGAAATGTCTAGAAGGACTGCAACCAGAGGTTGAAAACTGGTGGCCTTTAAGTGAAATCCAGCAAGCAACTGTGTTTTGTGTGGCCTGTATAGCGTTTTTAAGAAAATGATAAAGTTGTGGCCCACACTTAAAGATTGGGATATTTTATATAAAACCTGGAACCTCCAAATTCTTTTGAAACACTGGGATGTCTAATCACCCTGGGCCAGTAGTCCGTGGGGACTCCAATAAGCTGAAACTGACCTAAGGCAAACACTGTGAGTGATGCGCTAGTGCCCGCCCAGCCTTTCTTTCATATGCCTCACCCCCTGAAGAGCATTTGGGTTTGTCACCCCCTTATTCACATCTGGTTTGAACATGGGTGTTTGGCAAGTGGGACTGGAGCGTTCCTTCACAAGCTCTCATTATGAAGCTCAAAATGGGCTTGAGTCCTGATGGGCATGCCTTCTGCGTGGACCGATTTCATTACTGGCGTTCTGGCCTGTGGTTAAAGCAGGGGCATCAGAGGAAATGGCCGTGCCCTGTGCCTTCCTTCCGTTTTGCAGGCTGTGCCCCTGTCCCACTGCCAGGGCGTCTGCAGGCTCTCCCTTCCTTCCTCCCTCCTCCAGGGCTACCTTCCCCAGAGCCCACGCAAGTTTCACCTCTTCCACGGAGTGGGGCAGCCCACGGCTTTCGGTTCTTCTTTCTCATTCACAGTCAGCAGCCGGAAGTTTGGCTTAATCATTCTAGGATTAGTTCATGGGAATGTGTCCTCCCTCCACCAGAAAACAAATAAACGCGAGTGGTCATCTCGCACTTCATTTGGATTCGCACTGGGCTGAGCCAGGCGTTGGCTGCTGGAACTCTGCAAAGTGCCTTGTTGGAGAGGCCTCTAGGAGATGAGTGTCTGGGCTTCGGGGAACTTCCACTGGTCCTCAAGGGTGGACATTCTTCATTAGCTGGGCTGCCACCAAAGCTGGCTAATCTCAGGTTGTTTACAGGCCTGTACAAATGCAGGATCCTTTCTACACAGGAAGCTGGAGCCAGAGGCCTTTATAGTCCCCTCCCCTCCTCCTCCCCCCACCCCCACCCCAGCCACCTTGCTTTGTGGGGAGCCAGGCTTTTGGAAATAGGGGACCTTAAGGATCAGCTGAAAGCCACCTTTCGTGGCCACCGCTCTATGATTTGCACATGCTCCTGTGTTTCCTGGGCGCCAGACCTGGTAGGTACCACCTATGGGTCTTGAGGTCACCCAGATGCTTGCCTAAAAGTCCTGAACCTTTTCACAGTGATTTCACTTCCTTCTTTCTTGAAACAGATGGGACCCCCTTCCCCCAACCCCATGCTCCCTGAAGCAAGACCCAGGCTGTCTAAGCGGTGCTTTCAAAGCATTTGCTTTTTTTCCAAAGCACCCTCCCACCCTGCTGTTGTCCTGGTCAGTTCTTCTGCCTCGAACACCCTTCGTAATTCTGCCCGTGGGTCTTCTGTTCTGAGAAGCCTTCCCAGACGTTGTCTCCATAAAAAAATGCATTTGCCAGGCTCAATTATTATTATTTTTTTACCCCCTCAACACTTTTTGCAAGTTTCTGGCGGCGTTTATTTTCTTCTCGGTCATGAGCGCTGCATCTTCGTACTCTTTGGAGCGTGGGGACAGCTGCTTTCTTGTAAGCTCTGACGTTGAACCTTGGATTGGATCTTGTTCAAATGAACCCTCTCTTGTTCCTGGGCCCCTCAGGTTACTCAGGGCTGAGACAAGCAAAGGCTCTTAAAAATCTGTGCATTTGTAAGAACACCTTGGGAGACGCTGGGCTCAATCTTTGCAATTAAACATTTTTGCAAGTCAAATACTACCCCATGGAAGAACTGAAAAATGTAAACAAATCATCGTGAATGACACTGGAGCGATATCTACTTGGGTTGGAGACCCCCTGCCCCTTGTTTGTGGGGAGGGATTGAAAAGGGCATAGGTTTCATCTGCAACCTTGTAGTTCGCTGTGAGACCAAGAAGTCTGGGTTTTGTAAGAGGCCGGGGACCTGGGCAAGGTGTTCAGCCTGGTGAGAGCCCCGATTCATAAAATGAGAAATGTCAGCCACAAGTGATTTCCATAAGAACTCTGAGAAGAGAGTAAGGCCTCTTGTTATCCCCATCAAAAGCTGAAAAGGAGGTTTCTAGGGACAGCTATTTTGAAGAGGCTCTCAAGAGATTTGCCTAAGAAAAAACGAAAAAGGGTGGGGTGGGGTGTTTACCACCACTCTCATTTACTGAGTTGCTCTGAAATTAGGATTCAATGTGGGCTCTGTATCCCAGGCAGGGCCCTGACTCTTGGGTGAAGGTCAAGTGTACTGTTGATTTGTCCTTGAACACCCCGCACTTTCCTCCGGTATTCCTTCTCTCTTCATGTCACCACAATGTTTGCGTTCTGCAGAGCTCCAGATTTGAGGCGTGATGTCCTAGCAGTGAACCTTTGAGAGCTGCCAGAATGCCCAGCATGGCTTTAGGTGGGGACCCTGTGAGCATTGTTTATTTCTTACAGGCTGGGGAGTGTCAGCCAGAAACCGACCGTCTAGTGTGCCCACGAATGCCCAAAGGCTGGGTGCTCTGAGAAAGCAGCAGCAGCAGGAAAGGAAACCACCGGAGGCGGGGAGCTCTTGGCTGGTGTGGTTCTCAGCTTATGACACTTGTAACTGATGCCCCCCCTCCCTGTCACTTCCTGTCATACAGCCCAAGTAGAGGGGAGGAGTTTCTTCAGGGAAACCATGCTCTGCTGTACTCAGAGCATCCTGTGCACAGGGCTCTGCCGCCGTCGGGGCTGGGGACTCTGGGTGGATGAGGTCGGAGCACCCCATGGTGTGGTGTTGCTTCTTTGTGCATGCCCAGGTAAGCTCCCTGCAGCTGAGCCCGGGGTGAGCCAGCTCCCAGCGCCCACACAAGCCTGCCAGGGCGGTGTGGGAGGGCACCACTGTCTGTTCATCGGCCAAGACACCGAATAGGGAGCTGGCTGTTCAGCACCTGGGAGGATGGAGGCAGACTTCTGCCGCCCTTGCGTGTGAATCAGAGAAGAGCTGTGTGGTTGTGCTTAAGACCACAAATGGGCATGCTGCTGGAGGGGATGAGTGAGTGGAGGGCCTCACTGTCAGCGTGTCCTTCGCTGGCTGCGATTGGAGGGGAGCAAAGGGAGGTGGGTCTTTCACTCTGCTCCATGATGCTAGTGTATTAATTTTGATAAGAGACCTGTGTTCAGTTCATGAGAAGGAAAAGAGAGGGAAAAGGATGCATGTGCCCTCTGTTTTGTTTTCTTTTCATCACAAAATGGATTTCCAAGATCTTCTCTTCTTTGGGTTGGAAAGTGGCTGAGCTCAGTTTGGAAGTTGATTCTGCTTGGAGAAACTTTTTTTTTTAATACATTTTCCTAAAGTATGGCTGGTGTTTTGAATGTATTCATCATCAGGAAGATGAAGTCAGATAATAGATAACATCAGGGGGGGCCTCAGACTCATTCAGAATGTTGGTGCCGGTGTTGGGTTATTTTGGAAGCAGCGGCTGGAAATACATTTTTATGGTTTGAAGAAGGATTAGGAACCCAACACTTACTCTCTCTGTTCCTTTTGTTTGCTTTGGTTTGTTTGTGGACAGGTGTTAAAGCTGTGGATAAGCCAAAACTATTTTCCAAAGGAAATGCCCATTGCTTTTCCTATTCCTCTCATTAGAATTATGTTTATGAAACTGGTTTTTGTAATGTTAATGCCAACTCTTGTACTTGACAGTTCTAGACATACACTTTATAAAAATCCTTCCATGCGATGTGGGTGCTTTCACTATCTCACTTCTTTCCCATTTCACTCACCTAGCTGTTTGTTCACCCGATAGATGAAGAAAATTTTTTGAGCCTTTGAGATATAGACATTGACAACATTTAAAAGGATTTACCACCTTTCAGTGATAGCTAATGCAACACGAATAGAAAATAATGCAATAATAGCTAACACTTAGTAGGTACTTTTCATGTTACTAAGCATTTTATTCACATGCGCTCTTGAAATTCTTACAATACTGTGGTGGTTGGCTATTGTTGTTGTTGTTATTATTATCCTCTTTTTGCAGATATTAAAACTGAGGCTTAGAGAAGATAAGAATTTTAATTTTCCCAAGGTTGCCTAGCTGGTTAGTAGTGCATCAGACTTCTAATTCAGGCAGAATGGATCCAAAAATGACATTCGTAGCCATCAGGCACTACGTAATGGTTTTAATGACAGGGCACTTTGTGTTCCGTGCAGCATTTTCAATGACACTCTTTGTTTTTTCAGTCCTTTGGCATATCTGCCTGTTTGGGTGGATGTTTGCTGCAGTCCAATTAGCACCTACATAGAGGATTTGTGACAAGTCACTGCCTTCTCTGTGGACTCAGTTTCTCCACCTGTCAACTAAAGATGTCTCTACTCATTTTAGCTCTGCTATGAATCTTAGGTATGCAAATACCTTGCCCAAAAAAGTCAAAAATAGTTCTCATATCTCCCCTATTTAAAAGCCAAATGATTTGAGTGCTTTTAAGCACTCATTTCCCAAGGATATCAATTGGAACTCAGATTGTAATTGTCTGGCTGGCTACTTGACATTTATTCTTCTCTTGAAAATATTAATAAATGAATTTTTGTTTCTTGGCTCTGAGAATCCACAGAGAAAGGGTCTAGAGGAATTGGGGCTGGGTATGGGAGGGGTAGTTGGTAACTGCATGTGAAGGGAGAGAAAGGGAGGGGAGGAGCCCTGTGCAGATCTCATAAATCCACCCCCTGAGATTTGGCCATGGTGGTTCTGTAGCTGTGGCGAAACGGTAGCGTGTAATGGTTAAGGACATGGGTCATAGAACCACATAGATTTGTCTCTAACTTACCGTGCAATGCTATGCATGTTACCAAACCTCTCTGAATTTGTTTTCTCTTCTGTAAAA
Organism: Craseonycteris thonglongyai; assembly: GCA_004027555.1. Lineage (NCBI taxonomy): Eukaryota > Metazoa > Chordata > Mammalia > Chiroptera > Craseonycteridae > Craseonycteris > Craseonycteris thonglongyai. The sequence continues at coordinate 11,355 of PVKE010017913.1, forward strand.
TGGGGATAATAGTGTCTACCTTATAGGGTTGTCATGACAATGCTTAGCGTAGAGTCAGCACTAGGCAACATGATCCATGCCCCAGGTCTTATTGACCCATGTGTTGGTAGCTACCAGAAACATGAATTGTTAGTGTGTAAGGACTTAACAACAACAGGGCTGTGACATATCTTATATCCTATGATACACATGGCCCTGGTTTGATATTGTGGAGGGAAGGAAGCAGCATAGTCCATGGAAAGTCATTACTTCATTGTAAAGTCCCGATTCCAGTCATGTCTTTACAGCTTGCCTAGAATGCCAAGTGTGAGCCATGGAAGGGGAAGTGGATTCAAGCCAGATCCTTTCTTGATGGAACACTCAGAAGCATGACTCGGAGAGGGCAAGGCCGGGGTGGTGACCCCAAGTGTCCACTGGGACAGAAACAATGGGTGACTTTTGGACGTAAATGTAGACTATGTGAATATCACTTAGGGAAACCAGTTACTGATGCGGACCAGGGTGGGCGGGTCTCTTGGGAAGAGCTCAGGAAGCAGCCCCTGTGGGCCAACCGTGCTTCTGAATAACTGCCCATATTCTAGCTTCTCCTCATCCCTCGAGCACCGGACTCTCTTTGGCAGCTTTGTTTATATCCCAGTCTCTTCCCCTCCAAGTCTTTCTTGTGGACTTTACCACTTCTCTTTCTTGTTGCTTGCAGACCCTATTCAGCCCCGGCCAAACACTCCAGGAACTTTTGCCAAAGTGCTGCCCATGAAGTACTGGGCTGGGAGTTAGGAGTTTGGGGTTCAAGTTTTAAATTTTGCAGTTAACCTTGGGCAATGCTGAACTTCTCCAGGTGTGACATTTTTTAATAGAGACATCATTGTTAACCTGGATCCTGGATCCTGGATCCTGGAAGTCGACAGTGTGGGTCCTGATCCTCACTACCTCTTGACCTAGGACAAGTTCCTTACTTCTCTGTGGCTCAGTTACTCACCTGGAAAATGGCGCTAATAATACTATTTACTCAGATGCTATGAGGAGTTTATAAGATAATATCGGTGAAACTCTTAAGGCAGCACATCTTATGAGTTCTCAAAAATGCTAACTATGATAACGATGGTGATTTGTAGGAACACGGGACTTGAAATGGCTCAATGTTTCCTAAACTTCAGTCATGTTTCTCATGTCCACATTTCACTCACTCTGTTATTTTTCACTTACTGTTTTTCTTTAAATTGTCTACCTTGTTTGTTTGTTTTTTAAACTTAGGCTTGTCCTAAGCAGTAGTAGTTCTGAAATCACTAAACACTATAAAGCATTTTCTAAAACACATAATAAATGCATCCGGGTCTCCTGAAGATGTCTCAGATGATATTGTGTCCCCACCAGGTCCACCATTTGCCACACTTTGGGGGCTGCAGAGCCAGTGGCTCTGGGCGAGGCCTAGGTCTCTGCCAGGGATGTTGGCAATGCTCATCCCACCAGAACAAGCAGTCCCGTTTGTCAGACACTGCCTGAGAACTAGTTTGGGGCTTGACTCTATGCTGGGTGCCAAGATAGCCAAAATATGTATCTGTGTAGCCCCTGCATCCTTCTTTAAATGGGACATTAGCAGTGCAGAGAAAATGGAGTAGAGAAAGCCATAATATGACCCAATGGCTGAAATCCCACCTTAATGAGAAGTGAGATAAATCAAAGCCACTCTTTGCCTCGTATCTCTGGACGTGGGTCAAGGAGACTGTCTCGGCTGGCTTTTGCAGAGTGACAGTGGCAATAACAAGCACTTATACTGAAGCTCACAGGTGTGCAGGTGGCTAGGGCAGCGTGGTCCACATGGGTCCGTTAGCTGCCCTGGTGTATTCCTTTCCTGTGCAAGTCAGAAGGTCCCAGAGAAACAAGCACATGATCTCTCTTAAGGCCAGGTTCAGGATTAGTGCAATGTCCCTCCCACCCATATTTTATTGGCCAGAGCAAGTCACAGTACCAAGCCATGGAGGTCAGGAGACATCATAAAACTTTGCTGAAGAATAAAGTAATCCACCAGAGAGATCATTACTCTTTACTCACTCCACCTACATTTATCAAGTGCCTATAACGTGGAGGACTCTGCCATGTTGGGGCAGGATAAATAGAGTAACAAGAAATGGTGACGATGATGAGAACCTCTAACCCAAGGCCCAGAATGTACTAGGTCCTAATCAAGCTTGTCCAACCTGAAACTGCAGCTGCATGTGGCCCAGGATGGCTTTGAATGGGGAATAACACAAATTTGTAAACATTCTTAAAACATTATGGGATATTTTTTGCAATTTTTTTTTCTAGCTCATCAGCTGTGATTAGTGTTAGTCCATTTTATGTGTGACCCAAGACAATTCTTCTTCTTCCAGTGTGGCTCAGGGGAGCCAAAAGGTTGGGCGCCCTATTCTAAATGAGTATGTGTTGAATGAGTATCAGCTGGTACCTCTGAAGTACTGACTGATGATGAGTTAGTCACATAGGTTATCTTATTTTATTTCCCTCCACTTCTGTTGAGCAGGTACAATCATCCCAGGAGAGACAAGTATGATACTCTCTTGGCCTGTTAAATGCCTCTAATCTGATGTGAGGAAGGAGAAAAATGTGTGAAAGGACAGCAGAGGGAGAAGCTGTGCAGAGTTCATCTCTGATGTGGGGGAAGGAGGCAGGCATCAAATCAAAGCGGCTCGGCTTGAAATCCATCATGGCACCCGCACTACCATAGTCCTCAAAATCACTAGCCTTTTCCTTGCTTGAGGTCACATGCATTTTTGAATGTTCTCTTCAGAAAACTACACAGAGCTGTGAAATTTCTTGTGCAGGCCTATGGCCCCAAGTGAAGACTTGTGCTCTAATTATTCATTCCATCTCCCTCCAACCCCCTTGCTTTCCTTTCCTCTCTTACGAACTTACCCACTGCGAGAAGCCGGGATGGCTCAGTGGGTTAAGCGCTCACTTTGCAGCGCCGGGGACCCGGTATCAAATCCCGGCCCTACCCGTGCGGACCCATATGCTGAACTGGGAGCTCCCCCAGTTCAGTTCTCTCTCTGTCTCTGTCTCTGTATCGCTCTCTCTCTGCCAATAAATAAATAAATAAATAAATTAATTAAAAAAAAGAACTTACCCACTGGATGAGATGCTTTTCCATATTTGTATGCCAGTAACAGGCTCAGGGTCTGACTCTTATTAATTGCCCACTGAGTGTTTTTAAATGAGTGAGAGAGCGAGGTAGAATGTGTTGTTGATATCTCATTTGCATATGCATAAGGTCATAGATCTTTAGGACTGGATGATATTGGAAAGCTCCTATAGTCCAACCCCTTTATTGTGTAGATGATAAACTGAGATCTAGAGAGGTTAGTTCATTTGCCCAAAGTCACACCACTGCTAATAATAATAATAATAATAATAATGATAAATGTTTTCTTCCAAGCAGATAACTTATGCTCATACACAATTAGATTTCGTTCCCCCTAGGACCTTGTTAAAAAACAGCGCTCATTTTGATCTGTCAACTTTATGGATCATGTTGCAAAGCTGAATTTTCTTGGTCTTGGTCTTGGTAGCCAACACCAAAGACACAGATGACAGAGACAGAGATGCCATGTTTCAACTGTAGAACCACTGTGGTGGGAGTCCCTTAGGGCAGAGCCTGTGTCATCTCTTTCTGTGGTTCTCCCACTTTCACTCTGTCCCTCAATCCTCACCCAGAGCTGTGTGTACAGACTGCTGAGAATGCAGGAGGGTTGGGGCTGAGACAGGGACATTTGTCAAGCCAAGGGTGGAAGGCAGCTTACGATTGGAGCAGAGGAGGAATTTGTTCCTGAAGAGTCCTGCAAATCTTATTTGAAGGCATTCTTCTATTCTTAGTTTTGAAGGCACTTTGTTCTCTGGCGCATTGTTTTAAAAGCCACCAGGAAATCAGTCCTGCTCGGGGTTAGCAATGTGACTGGTTCCTGCCTGGCCGCCCAGGTGGGGAGTGCAAGGGGGTTGTTTCACTGCTGATCTTTCATCATCAGAACCGTCACTGCCCTTTCTTGTTTTGTTACCCACACAGTCTGCATGGGCAGGGCAGTAGTTGCTACACTTATTTCTGTGTAAAAGGAAAAATGTTAAAAGCCAGGTCTCAACAGCGCAAGCACCATGCCCCTCTGAAGCAGTGTTGTCAAGTTGAATGAAAATGTGAGCCATATGTGTAGTTTTAAATTTCCTAGTAGCCGTAGTAAAAAGAATAATGCTGCAATGAACATAGGGGAAGCGTAAATATTTTTGATTTAGTGTTTTGGAATTCTTAGGGGCAGGGGGAAGGGCTGTGGGGGAAGGGGAGGGGAATCCAAGTATATATATAAATAAGGGGAAAACAAAAATGAAACCTGGTCTGGGTGGTGAGCTCCTGATGCGGCACATAGGTGATGTATTGTGGGCTTGTACACCTGGAACCTATGTAACTTTACTAACCAATGTCACCCCAATACATTTAATAGTAATAAAAAATAAAAAGATAAATTTTTAAAAAGAGGCAAAAAGAAATAAGTGAAATTAGTTTTAATGATTTATTTAATACCATGTATTCAAATATTAGCATTTCCACATGGAATCAAATAAAAATTAAGGACATTTTACATTTTTTTTTTTTTTTCATACGAAGTCTTCAGAATGCAGTGTGCGCTTTAGACACTCAGAGAACATCTGAGTTCACTAACCACATTTCAAATGCTCAGTATCCTCACGTGCCTCATAGTAGCCATTGGATGGTACAGGTCTGGAGCATTTTACGATGGTGGTGATATTTTATATATGTGCCGTCTTCTTCCAAGGCCATTATCCACCGGTGTCTGTTGAGCACTTGAAATGTGGCTAGTGCAGCTGAGGAGCTGAGTTTTTAATTTCATTTAATTTTAATTAATGAAAATCTAAGAGCCACACATACCTAGTGGCTACCATATTGGACAGTGCAAGTCTACAGATTTTATTTTCTTAGAGAAATATTGATTTAATCTTGTCTAAGGTATCATTTTTCATTTACTGGCAGAAAGTAAAAAGTTGAGTAACATTGACAAAGGTAGGGAACCTTACACACATGGCCAGTGGAAGGATAAATTAGAATGGTCTTTATGTTGGGTATTTTAATAATGTTCATCAAAATCACAAATATGCATTCCCCCAGGCCCAGAAGTTTCTTTCCTGGATGCTACAGTCTTTCACATGTATGAACTGGTTTACACGGCAGGGTATTTGCTTCAGCAAAAGATCGGAAACCCCATACACAGCCAGTCCATAGGAGACCAGATAAATAAGTTATGGTACATTTAAAAAGAATGTAATCTGCACCTAATGGAAAAATGAGGCCATATTTTAATTTGATGGGGTGATAGAATGTCCAAGATATAGTGTTAAGCAAAGCTAGAGCAGTGCAAAAAATACAATGCCATTTGGGTAGAAGAAATGACTTGCTTACTTTTGTCTAGAGCAGGCCTGGAAGAATGCAAAAAGGTTCTGAGCACAGTGCTGCCTCCTGGGGAAGAAAGGGGTGGCTGGGGTGGTAGAGAGGCCTATTTATCATTGTACACTATGCTCTTTTGGAATTTAATCCTATGCACTTGAATTATCTGTTCAAAAAAATATCTAAAACCTAAAAAGAGGGATCTCCAAAGGAAGGGTGAATCAGAGAAGGCTTCCTAGAGGAGGTGACTTTTGGATTGAAGTGCAAAAGATGCATAAGAGTCCTTCCAGCAGGAAGAAATCTAAGACTCAGAGGTATGAACAAGCAGGTCAGGTTTAGGCATCTGCATATGCCCAGTGGTGGACAGCATACTAAGTCTATAGAATAGGGCAGTAATGGAGTTCAGACAGGTGCTGGATTGTCCAAATGGGAAGAGTTTTGTGAGCAGAATTTGGATTTAACTCTATGAGCCATAGGCAGTCATTGACAGTTTGAAGGAAGTGAGACATGACATGATTATATTTGTGTGAAAGGCAGCTTTGGGCAGAAAGGTGGATGATTCGAAACAGTGGTTCTCAAAGTGTGATTGAGGACCTCTAGGAATTCTCCAGACACAGAAACTAACTGCAATACAAAGAGAGTTTCTTCATATGTGTCCAACCAAAATAATCGTGTAATGGACTGACTGCAGAAGCAGGTGTGTGAATCCAGCTGTCTCCTATGCAGCCAGACATTCAGGAGAGTTGTAAAAGCATAAGTGTTTCTCTTCTCACTCTACCTTTTGTCTTAGAAAATAATTACTTTTTGTTAAAATATGGTAATTAGATTAAATAATATACTTATTACTTTTAAAAGAATGAGTGTTAAATTTCTCAATTTTATTTTCTAATACTGCAGATAATGATTCAACACACATAAAGAAAAGCTCTTGGGGGTTCTCAATGATTTTTAAAAGCATAAAGGAGCCCTGAGATAAAAAAAACCAAACTTTCAGAACCACTGGTGTGAAAGCCAGGAGGCCCTGAATGTTTGTGATTCTAGTTGGATCAAAATAAATACAGGGAAACAATGCAGTGATCCAGGTGTGAGTCAGGTAGGTGGTGTGAGCTAGGAGTGCTGGAGCTGATGTGCATTTTATGTGCCTGAGTGCAACAAAATGATGTGGGCAGGCATGTGTGAAAGAGGGAACTTGACTGGTGGATTGCTTTTGACAAGTGGTGATGTTGGTGCATGTCCTATACTCTGTTTCTGCACTAACAAATACTTCTGTTATTTCAGTCCTTTGCTGTTATAAATGAACATCCTACACATGCATCTACAAATCTCCACCCATGTGCAAGCATGACTCTAGAGTATCTCCCTAACAGTGAATTGCTGAGCAGTAAGTTGCTCTCCAATCTGTGACCCTCTCTCCAGCCATGGATGAGAGTCCAGCCCTTAGTACTGTCAGACTTTTAAATTTTGCCAATGCAATGGGTGTGAAATGGCATCTGGTTATGTTAACCCAAACTCCACCATCACTTCTATACCCACCCACCACCTTGGAACATAAGATACTAAGCTGAATTTTAGAGAATTCAGGAAGGGTCTTCACCTCAAGGAAATATGTGTGTACGTGTGCTCATGTGTGTGTGCACACGTGCACGCAGGTTCTATATTTTGTTTTCTGGGTGAGGAAGAAGTAAAAAATTGGGCCACTGCTCTATATTTTAGCTAGAAATCACCCCGTCAGCCGTTGTTGTTCTTGTGGTGGTTGCCGTTGTTTGGGGCCAGTTGGGTCTGCACAGAAGAAGAAATCTGGCCCTTCTCAGCCTTACCTGACCTGTGCTGGTGTTTTGGGTAAGGCCCAGCCTGAGGCCTTGAGCTGAGGCCTGAGGCTTTGGGCAAAGGAGGGTAGTGTGAGTATGAATTGCCTTCCCCTGCCTGGCTGCATGTCCTCCCAGCTCAAATGCCATGCCAGCCCCTCCAGCTTAAGACCTGTTCAGGTGCCCAGAGTCCTCTCTACGCTCAGAAGGCCAGGCGCTTGGCTCAACTCTCTGCTTTCGCTATCTCGAAACCCTCGTTTTTGGACAAGGGGCCTCACATTTCTGAGTCATTATATAACCAGTCCCACCTGAAGCATCTTTGAGTCTCAGATTTAAAAAGGGCACGGGGTGGAACTCTGTACGTGGCAACAGTCTCTCTCTTTGCAGGGCCTGGCCCTTTTGTGAGCCCCGAAGCTCTTGTGGGTGAAATGGTCATTTCTTCATTTCATGTATTTATTTTCTTTTTTACTTATTTCTCTGCATCTCTCTCTCTCTCTCTCTTTCTCTCTCTCTACACACACACACCATGAATTCAATGTTAATAAATCAAATCAACAATATAAAGTCAATACACATAAAACAAGATTATGTCTTGAATTGATTGACAACAATATTGTAACCAGAGGCTCACAGGCACTTAATCCTGTATTTTGTCTAGGAGCAATGGTTCACTATTCATTAACTCATTGTTCACAGAGACTTTATAGAACGTAACTGCCATGAGTAATAAGAATTGACTGAATGTACTTGTGTGTGTGTGTGTGCATATGTGTATCTCTTCCTCTTCTTTTCTCTCCCTTGTTCACTCTTCTTTTTATGTCCTCTTTCTTTCTCCTTCTAATCCCTTGTGTTTTCTGGTCTCTTTCATTGATCATTGGTCCTTCTGGCATGAATCTTGAGTCCTCAAAAGGTATTCAGAGAAAGTGCTTTTTGTTCATTTGTTCAATACACATTTGCGGGTCACTTTCTTTGTGCAGTGAATTGGGTAAGGCTGGGACCTGAACACAGACCTTGTGTTTCAAAAGTATCACCTGCATATAGGACTATTGTAACCCATGATTTTGAGGCAAACAGAGAATCATATTTATTTCTCGAAAATATTTCTCACTTCTGCCATTCTCATTGCATGCTTTCCTCTGCAACTCAACAATCTTCTTGGTCACATGTTGTTGCACATTCAAACAGTAGTGGAAGGAAACTTCAGGGTCACCTGGTCCAAACCCCTTATTTTACATAAAATGAAACCGAGATCCAGAGAGGGAAAGTGAAAGGCCCAAGGCCCAAGGTCACAGAGGTAGTTCGGTGGCCTTAAAAAATAGATAATAACCAGATAAATATTGTTCCTCAGTTATTCTGTTTTATGCTTATGCATCAGGTAAAAGAAAGATAACATCAGTCACAATCTTGCAACTTCTGATAAAAATTCATAAAACTGATTTCTTCAAACTGCATACATTGCAGTAGAGCCAAAGAAAATACACAAAAACACATAAAAAAAATAGTTTAAATCATTTTTTTTTAAACAGAAGCATTTCATAGATACATTTGTAATATAGAGGGCTTTTAAATTCCTCTTTTGGCTGGTTTTCACCATCAAAATATCTTTCATAGTACATCCTAAAGTGGGTATCGCTTGGTCCTAATGATATGTAGCATAAATTTGAGAATCGGAACTGTGACAACAGAGAGGGAAGAACTCTCCCCCAAAGCTGACCAGGAAATAGATCCAGCAGACCTTGCTTCCCGCTGGGCCCCAAACCTTAGCTTGTACTCCCTCCCCTCCCAAAAAGGGAAACTGTGCCCAGTAAAGATAACAGGCCCGTCCTCAAACAAAGCATCGCCAACTCTTCGGGTCCCCCAAGCGCTCCCATTTCCTGTGGCTAAAGTTAGACCTATTAGATATGAACTTCATTTTTAATCCATGACTGGGCAGACAGAGGGCTACAAATCCTCTCTAGAAAGGATGGGTGGGGGGCGGGGGGGCGGAGGAGGAGTCCCTGTTCAGTCATCCCTGGGGAGAAGGCATCAGAGTGTTGCTTTTTCTGTACTTTGTCACAAATAACAAAAACGCATGGGACTATTTGTGCGACCGTCGAGAGAGGGAGTTTCCACAAAGAAAGTGTTTCCTAAACCTTACTCATTCATGAATCACCTTTACCATCGCCTTTCGCATTGAAAAATCCTTAAACTTTTCTACAAAACAGTTTTTTTCCCCTCATATTTATCTTCGATGGAAAGTCTGTGTGATCATGATGAACAGAAAACCAGTGTGCTTGCCATATATAGATTATAACCATGAAGCCACGTACAAAGCAGTGTAACTAAATTCTAGTTAGGTGCTGTTGCCTGTGCCTCCACACCCAGAAAAGAAAGACTGAGGTTGGTAAGCATTAGGCTAAGGTGACCAGATGTTGACATTGGTAAAGCGGGACACCATTGACCGGGGGGTGGGGGGGTGGGGGGAGGCTCTTGATTAAAAATTTGGTCTATCTCCCGCCGTTCCCTAGCTTGTGCATTCTTTCCAAAAATCGGGACTTTTTAAAAATGCCACAAGACGCGGGACAAATTGTTAAAAATCGGGACTGTCCCGCCAAAAGCGGGACGTCTGGTCACCTTACATTAGGTTGGCGTTAGTGAGGCAGCCCTAGTGTGGGCTGGACAGGGCCTTGAAGACGTAATGACATTCTTGTTATATGATCGGATGCTGGGTAAAGCCTGGAGCAGCTGACTCTCTCAGTGCCCCATTCATGTTGCCCAGGCTGACTGCAGACATTACCTGAAGAGTCCCCTGTCCCCACCTATGACATCCTAAGTCCTTCTTCCCAAGGAGGACCTCGGCAAAGGGGCTTAACATCCTGGAAGCCCCTGTCCATCGGGAGGCAGGAGTTGGTGCATTGACTATTTGCACCTCCTCACTGTCAGTGAAAAATGATGAGGTGCATTCTGCACAGTCTACCAAAGTGTCCTCAGTGGGTTGGACTCCAGATGCCCACGGCTGTAACCTGCTGGCTTGTATGCCCTTTAGTAACTTCCCTCCTTTTCCTGTCTCACTTCCCCGCTTCCCACCGTTTCTCCTGGTGATCTGTACCCATGCCAACAACTTACACCGACGTAAATCTTCAGCCCGGGTCTGCTTTGAGCAGAGCCCAAACTGAGGCCGTGGGTAAGCAGGGCTCAACGATGATCGCTCAACCACTGTGGTACCAGACCTGTCCTTTGGGAAACACTAGCTCAGGTAGATACCCAAATAAGTAACTTGCCAAGAGCTCAGCTCTGCAGGATACGCCTACCCTGGGTGCCTGTAAGCCCCATGCTTCTCCAAGGAAGCGAGTCTACCCAGCCACGTCAGCAGAATTTGGACAGGTATTCGCTGGAACACAATTCCAGCGAATTTCTTTCTTTAAAGTTGAAATATTCGTTGAATGAATGAACCTATCTAGTGCAATTCATTTTTCTGAGTCTCCTGTTGTTTGGGGGTTTCTGTCTGTCAAAATTCAAGAAGACTGTAGGCCCCAGAATAAAAAAGAATGAAATTTTATGAATGGCATGTCTTGGTGTCTTAGTCTTCCTGAAAAGAAATTCTACAGGTTTCTACGTGTCATTTTGGGGGAAGTAGGTTCATTTGTTTATATCCTGTGTCAGTCAGTAAACATTTGTTGAGCTTACTCTGTGTGCTGAGTTAGGCCTTAGAAACGTCCAGGAAAGTTTTAGATGTGAAAGAGTTCTGTTTTTAGTAAAACATTGATTTTCTGGGAAATGAATTTACTGCCGGGTAAATAGGCTTTGATTCTGCGCAATCCGGACCTCAGTTTCAGACTTCAGGATACGAGTGACTGGGGTGGGCTTTGACGCAAAAACCCAGCGTTAGAAAATGCAGCACAAAGCACTCTCCCCCTCCCCGCTGCCCATTTGTGGCTCACCACAACTTTTGCTTTTTACTCAAAACTTGACAGGACATGATAGTACCACAACAGAAGGGATGCCCTGAATACCTGCGTGTCCCTGGTGTTTGGGGGCCCTTTGCCTCCCTCCTATAATTTGGAGTTGTGGTGAGGCCCTCCTCCACTTTCAAAGACAGCTGTAGAAGGAAAATGTCCCTCTAATCACAGTTGACATCTTTCCAGATACCGAACCAAAATGATAACTGGCTTTCACAGTATTGTTCGGATGGCTTTCCTGCAGATGACGGCCAAGTGCATTAGTCTCCAGTTTGTCAAGCCTACAACAATCTCCTTTGCACTAGTGAACTCCAGCTACTCTAGAGAGGGGTCATTGTCACATGGGCAGTCCATGGCTTCTCCTGAATTGACTCCTTAAGCAACATTCTACGGAGCTATATTAAGGGATGATGTTGCTGACATATTCAAGTACTGTACCTTGTTTTGTAGGGTACTAATTGTTGTTACACAGTTATTTTCTTTATGGTTGTTTCTTACTTAGAGAGAAGAACATCTTACAGGATAAATGGGCTCTTGTGAAAGGTTCCATTTTTGTTTGGAAGAGAGCAATTCTTGATGAAACAATCCCTTTGGGCCTAAGGAATTGTGTTCCAGCGAATACCTGTCCAAATTCTGCTGACGTGGCTGGGTGGACTCGCTTCCTTGGAGAAGCATGGGTAGGCACCCAGGGTAGGCGTATCCTGCAGAGCTGAGCTCTTGGCAATGTATGGAGGGCCTGGTGCCCCCTGGCATTGAGTGCATGTCTCATGCCCTGACGAGGAACAAGTTGACATGGGCCTGCTTACAACATTTTTCTTGAGATCGGGAGGGAGAGGTGTGTGCAGGTTATCTTTGAACTTATTTTATGTGAGTTTTATTTTCAAGGCTGTGCATTTTTCACAGGAATATGACAGAAGTGTTTTTGTCTTTCTCAGAGCAGCATATCAGAAGATGCATGGTTGTCAGTCTGCCCAGTATTGGTGGCATTAGTTTTGGTTGCTTAGTTTGGAGGCACCTTGAAGTTTGTCCATGGTAAAGTTATAATTTTCCCCTTTTGAACTAACAAGTAAATTGAAACGTGAAAGAGTCCTATTCCTCATGAAAAGTTAACCCCCTAGTTTTAGCATTCATTGATGATTTTTTAACTCCACTATCCCTTCTTTATTCCCTAGCTGGTATTCTACTGTACAGAAGAGATTTTCCTTCTCCATCTTTTATTCATTCACTGATTTATATCAGCATGGACTCCAGGATTCCTTTTTTTTTTTCAGTGGGTTATAATCCATTACTGTCATTACTCATTTTGATGCTCTAATTGTCTCAGACTTGGCTAGTGAGAACTCTAGAGGCTGGTGTCTGTATCTATCATTTTTAGAGCATTTCATTACTTTTTGATACAAAAATATGTTCCAGGCTCATCTCATGTTTTCCCTGCCCCAGCTCTGGAATCAGCCTTTTCTCTAAGGATCCTGGGTCCTTTTAGTGGAGAATGGTATTTAGAAATCAAGATCTGCACGAATAGCCGTGCATTCATTGGGATGCCTTCAATTCTGATCTATCTATATGTCATCTATTTTTTAAAAATTTAGGGGTGTGTCTTCTTACTTTAGTGCAGAGACACATAAAGAAGAAAATAACCACTAAACAGTTGTCCCAATACCCAGTTAACCTATAATGGCATTAATAAGTACAATGACACTTACACATGCTCAGGGTATATATGTACACGAAGACACTAAATAAAAAGTGATAGTGTCTTTCTGCCTACTGCAGGCTCTGTCTCCAATGGACAGTTCATGTGATTCCTTATAGAAAGAAATTTAATTCACATGTCAAGATATACGTATGCATGTATATATGTATGTATGTGTATATATATATATATATATATACACACACACACACATACGGATTTGTATGTATTTTGCCTTCTAATTTTAAGAATTTGACATGGCAAGATGTATGCTGTACATATTACTTATTATGCTGATAACAATTTAATATATCCTGGAGGTCCTTCCATATATTGTGCAACTCTACACTCTTTTTTTCTAAGAATAGTATTTCTTATCATATGGATGGACTATAGTTTTAAGTAACTGGTCTCTTTTGGTGGACATTTTGTTTCCAGTATTTTGCTATTATAAATAGCGCTGCAGTGAACACTCTTGTGCATGGATCTTGGTGAAAATACAAAGGCTGTCTGGAAAGTATGCAGCCATATAATATGAAAAATCGAGGCATTCATGGCTGAAATTTTTCTAGGCAACCCTTATATCTTCATAGTTATTTCATGGCTGTTCCTAGAAACCATGTTAATATTGATAGATATTGTCAGAAAGTCTTCCAGAAAGCTTGCGTTGGTTATATAACCTAATGCTCTCCCTGCGGTATCTAGGGACAGGTTAAATGACAATGACATTCTGCCTCAATGCCTCGAAGATTTCTGATTACAAGTCTCCTGCAGAACCAATGTCCCCACCCAGTTAAGGGGAGCAAAAGACTCAAATCGGGCTTCCATCTTAAGACTGTACTTGAATCCCTACTTGAATTGTTGTTTCTCACCTTAATTTAAAATCTGCAGGTCTCATTTTTTGATGCAAGAATGAACTTCACCTGGTGAATAGACATACAAATAATAATAATAATAATAAACAACATTGTAAAAATGGTGCTACCCTTAGCCAGGGGGGCTTATACTTAAAGTGATTTGGTCTCTAATTAGTAACCAAAATGATGGAAGCCTTATATATTTAGAATCTTGTCGGGCCTTCCTGATGCTGAAGGAGGGCAGTGAATGGGTTGTAGAAGGAGCTGTGACTGTCTGGCTTCCCCGACACTTCCCAGCTTCTGATCAGGGAGGAGGCAGATTCAGTCCCTTGTGTGCCTTAGGCAACAGAAGATCAATGTGGAACTCATTTGGTTGTAAGTTTCTCCCAGCCTCCTTTTTAAGAACATGTCAATTGGTATTCCATGTTTATTTAAATATACAAATAATGCCTTGCCTGGCTTCTCACACAGTCAAGGTGATGGACCCAGTTTATTCTGTGCCTCTTAGTACGCTTCTGTTTTCTAAAATGCAGAGTGACACTCATCTTGTCTTAGGTTCAGTCTCCCTGAGGCAAGTGCAAGAAACTTCTTTGGGTGGTGATCCCCAGAAACACTGGTGAGGGAGTAGGGAAGAGAGGCCAAGAAGGGAGTCCATATGGGTTGTGTCCGTGAACAGGTTAGCTCTGTGGGCAACTGGAGCTCAGTCCTGCTGGGGACTTTTGGGAGGCAATCTTCTTAAACTTTGCTACATGTTCGAATCACCCCGGGAGCTTTTGAAACTCCTGATATTCAGAATTTCTAGATGTGAGAGCCAGGCACTGGCAGCTTTATAACTCCCCAGGTGATTCCAATGTACAATCAAGATTGAGACCACACCTCAGAGTTGTCCCGCCACCCCCATTATTCATTTTAGAAAGCTGGGGTATTTATCTACCAACTTCAGTCCTTTGTAGATTGAGGGCAGATCCTGGGGACATTCACTCTGTAGCATTTCTGGCCGGTTGAAAGCCACAGAGTGCAGAATGGTGATTGCCCAGGAGATGTGGGCTGGCAGAACGGGTTCGTTAACCAGAGCTGATATGAAATTGTGGCATTGTCCAGTTACTCACACAGCGGCCTCAATCAAGTCATCTAAACGCCAAGCCTCAGTTTCCTCATGTGTAACAACTTTCTGAGCTAAAGATTAGAAGTAATCTATGGGAAGCAGCCCATATGCAGTGGATTCTTCGTAGACTGTTGTTATAAATCCAGGAATGGGAAGGAGGGAGGAAAGGAAGGGGCTGCCTTAAGCAGCCAGATGCCATAAAACATCTAAACTTTAGTGACTTGGGTTGTGAGTTCTAATCTGATAGACAACACCAGATGGTTCTGCCAGGGAACCTTTTATTTGTTTCAAGGAATGTCCTGGTGATGTATCAGGATTTGCAGAGCGGCTTAGCCGGTGTAGCCCATTTCTTCAGCATGTTTCATCTCCGCTGTGTGTGGCCAGTTACCCCCAGGAGTAGATGGTCCACAGACCAGTGGCTGAAGGGAAGCCTTGCTCTTCCTATAGTTAAATGCCTGCCTGTTAGCATTTGGGGAGTTGCTCATGAATGCATGGGATGCTGTGACAAAGGCATTACCAACACTGGGGTCTTTCTAGGTAGGAAAAGGCAGGAACACAAATGGTTAGAGAGCGAGTGCTTGCCTTGAAAAATCAGATTCCCAGTATTATAGTGGATAAGCACATTTGAATCTGAATTGTGCAGTTGGACCATCTAAATTGATCATAGAAATTAAGCAATTATTTGGACAGTCCCTAAACTATATGGATAATGTTTTTATTGATAAGGTTTGAATGGTTTACATTAAG
Source organism: Craseonycteris thonglongyai (assembly GCA_004027555.1). Lineage (NCBI taxonomy): Eukaryota > Metazoa > Chordata > Mammalia > Chiroptera > Craseonycteridae > Craseonycteris > Craseonycteris thonglongyai. Next base: position 26,940 of record PVKE010017913.1, read on the forward strand.
AATATTATTGAGGGGAAGCCGGGATGGCTCAGTGGGATAAGCGCTCACTTTGCAGCCCCAGGGACCTGGAATCGAATCCCGGCCCCGGCCCCGGCCCGTGCAGAACCATATACTGAACTGGGAGCTCCCCCAGTTCAGTTCTCTCTCTGTCTCTGTATCTCTCTCTCTCTAGGACAAAAAAAAAAAAAACTGTAAAAAAAAGAAAAAAGAATATTATTGAACAGTTTATTCAAACCATTCCATATGGAAAGAATTTTAATAAATAGGAGTTCATTATATTGGTAAAAATAAGTAAATAAACCAAAGAGATCCGGGGAAGCACCAGTGATAATAGTGTATTATGAACCAAGGATTGTGATTAATCCAAGTCAGTGCACCTAAGAACCAGTAGAAAAAAGTAGAAAGTAAGAATTAGAAGGCCTAGAAAAAAAGGTTCTGGTTAATTTGATTCTGTGCTTTTCTTGCATCGCATTATTGAAAATAACATGAGGATGAAACCCTTCTCCCACCTTAGATCGGTGCCCATAATGGAGTTTTCTTCTGGAACCATCTTTGTGGAAAATATACTTGTCAGCCCTTTGCCCTGAGTAGACAAGTTTGCTGTCTGCTGTTCTGCTCCTCTGGCCTTTTGCTTGAATGTAATAGAGGAAAAGTGTTCTGTCAATGTTTGTGGGATGACAGGGACTCTGGTACTGGTACTGACAAGGGCTGGTGGTGGCATCGGGGGTTGGGGGAGCTGGCCTGATCTTCTCCTTCTCCCACTTGCCAGTTGACTATTCACAGAAGAGAAAGAACCTTCCTTGGCCAAGACGATTTCATCTTCACTTCCAAACAAGCTATAGGCCCCGTGTTCAATGGCTATAATCAATAATTGGGGTTTTCCCTGGCTTGCCAAAATCAGGTTAATGAGTAGACTTTTAAACGTTTTCAGTATTTTCCTCCATGATTGTATTTTCCTCTGGTGGCTGCTCTCACTTGCTGTTACTAATAGTGAATACCTGAGTAGTTTCTGTGCCAGGCTTTGTGCTGAGGCCTTTACCCACATTGATCCACTTGACTCTCATAATAACCTTTGTATTCCCATTTTATAGATGAGGAAACTGAGGTGCAGACAGATAAAGTGATGTGCTTAGTGTTCTACAACAAAGGGCATAAGTAGGATGGAAACCTACCAAGTCTAACTTTAGAACCCACCTAGCATCTTCAAAGTACAGTTAATGGCATCTGAGTGCAAAATTGCATATTTTGTTAGTTAAGAATATTTACTAGTGTCATGCCAATAAATCTAGCAATAATAAAAAGGATTTATTTACCAATAGCTCAGAGAGCACCATGATTTTCAGGTTCTCCACCCTCTGAGTACATTGAAGAGTCTAGAAAAAAAGGAACAGGGCTCCTGGGTGCTGGAAAAGGGAGGATGCTTTAAAAGTAAGGAGAAGAAAAAAAAACAGCAATGTATTGAAGATGGACTAGGGAGTCCTTCTCTCAATTCTTTTGCTCACCCCTGAAACTGAAGACAGGAGAGAAACCAAATGTGGGTCTTTCCCCATTCAAACGTGAGTTTAGTGAGTCGAGTTCCATCTAAGGGCAACTACAAGAACACAAAATCCTTTTGCTAATCTCTCCCTAAAGAAGGAACAGATGAAAGGCGAGGCATCAAAGCCTCTGAAACCACCAAAGCTGTTTGCCAGCAATGAGATAAATCAAAAAGGTTTGAGATCTGGTTTGGGTTTCATAATTATAAATGACTAATTGGGCCATTTGCTGTCAAATTGGGAGCTGCACTCTCTCCATCAGTGCATCTTTGCTGCTCTGGTCACTTGGTTATTAAATAGAAAAGCCCCATGATTAAATCACAGGGCTGTTCTGACACTAATCAGTTCAATCTCAGCCATTTAAAATGGTCAAGCCTTGCACATGTCCCTGTGCAAGAAGTGGGAACAGCATGCAGCAAACGTGACTGAAGGTATCCAGAGAGCATCCTTTCTAACCCTGTGTGACATGGGTAGTTAGAGGGTCAGGCTGCATCCCACCCAGTTGTGTGTCCATCCTCCTGCAGGACCCTGCCTGCCTCTCAATGCCAAATAACAACGAAACAACAGTGACAATAGTAGTAATAGTAATTATGATAGTAACCACACTAGCAATAATCATCACCATGTTAATCTCTTGCCATTTGCCTGGTCCTGGTCTAAATATTTTACCTCCTTTAATCCTGGAAATCACCCTATTGTGGAGCAATCAAAACTTACAGAAGTATTTCATAAACACATACATCTCATACACCTAGAACCTGCCTCACCTATAGTAGATGCTCAATAATTACTGAGTGAATGAAGGGATTAAAAAAAAGTAACTGGCCCAAGGTCACACCAAGTAACAATTGGTGGAGCTGGATTTTGAACTTGGTTTCTATTTCATTCATGCTCTTAATTTCCTTGAGGTGTGTAGGCAAAGGCCTTGTGAGCCTTTTTATATTGTTGTAAAGCACATATTGTTTTAAACAAATATCTAAGTTTATTTTGTTATTTTAATATATTAATTTAAATAAAACACTTGTTGACTTTAAACAATATAAACAGAGAAATTGTATTGTATGGCAGAAAGATGAGTGGTTTGGGAATGAGGCTGGCCTAGAGAAAAATCCCTTCTCCAGTATTTAGTGAAGTTTGTGACCTTGAGCACATCACTAAAGCCTTTGAGCTTGATTGTCCTCTGTAAAATGCATAACAATATTTCAGCTGGGTTTAAGAGAATCTTAAATGGAACAGTTCTTTAAACTGTGAGCACAGTGCTTGGCTCATCACAGGTGACTGGTTCCAACATCCAGTGCTCTCTGCTTGTGTATCAAAAGATAGCTGTTGACTCTCATTTAATGCTAAGACTCAAAATCTCAAAGGAGCCCAAGATTGGGGTCTATAGAGAATGGAAGCTAAGCCCAGCGAGGATAAGATAAGGCTCGGACCAGGGCCAGCTCTTCTAAAAACCCATCAGCCTTGATTAGCGTCAGTGCTCATCACAGACGACCTTGCCCAAAACAATAGAAAAAGCGATTATTCATGGACCGTTTACTAATGAGACTTAGATGTCTGCCCTGTGCTTACAGAAGGTAGCCCAGCCGAAAAGGAGATAGCTATAGAGTAGCCTGGAAACAATGGCACATCATGAAAGTGGGTTGGAAGGAAGACAGGCGAAGGTTTATGGTCAGACAGCAGGATTGAGTCACCAGTCAAGAGTC
>PVKE010017914.1:0-30186 GCA_004027555.1 Craseonycteris thonglongyai
AATCCTGGCCCTGGTCCATGCGGACCCATATGCTGAGATGGGGAGTGCCCCCAGTTCAGTTTTCACCGGGGCAAGACCCCGGCCCAGTTCCTGCCCTGTGCAGCTCTGCGCCCACTTGTGGAATGAAACTATGTGGAAAAACCGATGATGTGCAACTATGGAGACTGTTCTGGGCCCTCCCCCTTCTCTCTGTCTCTGTCTGTATCTCTCTCTCTGTCAAAAACAATGAATAAATCTTAAAAAAAGAAAAAAAATTTACCTCTCCTTGTCTTCCAAGTAATTAACTCTTCTTTTTTCTTTCTTTCTTTCTTTCTTTTTTTAATCTGAACTATGCAGTGTAAGATTCTCTGTAATCAATCCTAATAGAAGGTAATTAAAAAGAAGTTTATATGCTGCATATACTTCAAAGTGTCATTTGGCCTCCTGACATGCCACTCCAGCAGCATGTCACTTCAGTTAGGAATTAGGCGAACAGTAGTTGAGCCAACGCAGTGAATCATAAAACTTGCTGATTGGAGCTGGAAAATGTTTTTTGGCTGTGCCCTCACTCCTATTTAATGTCTTGGTAAATTCTGATCACATTGGAAAAAGTAAGGTTTTCCAATATCTAAATCTTTCTTTTATTTTCTTATCACACTCAAAAATTGAAACGCAGGTTATATATTTGTCAACAAAATACACAGATCTCAAAACCAGCCATTTCCTGTCAACAATTCTTGAATTTGTTCTATTTTTCTCAATTAAAATCCAAATTAACACTCATTTTTCTTGAAAACAACTTTTTTCTTTCATGGCTTACCCCTAGCTTTACTAGGTAAACAATAAAAAGGAAAATACTAAAAAACAAAAAACCAAAAAAAAAACCTACTTGGTAGTTTTCCAGGGGTGACAGGTGGTGTTTCAGCCCCTGCTTTTACACCTGGGAGGCAGAGATCAGAGGTGGTTAAATCTCTATTGTTTGTTTAATGAACCTGATTTCAAAAATAATTCTCTCTGGCTGTCTTCCACTTTTTCCATAAGGTGATGAAAACAAGAACTTCTCTATTGTAAGAGAGATAAAATTGAAAAATTTAGCCACAACTTTACTGCCTGAGAACAGTGTTGTTATTCTTCTTCAAAGAGTGATATAAAATGCATTTCCCCAGAATTATATAAGGTTTATTATTTGTTCTGTATATTACGGGAAACAAAGATCTATCTCACAGGTATTAATCATCTATTCTGAATGTCTGTTGGGTCTCAATCCAGTCCCTGTGAGAATTAATGTTTCCTTAGATTGTTTTCTTCTTTTAGTGGGAGAATAAATAAACGGGTTTTCGTTTGTTTAGTTGGTAATTTGCTTAATGGTACCACAGCAGAAAAATTCAGTGTGACCACAAACAAAAACAAAAACAAAACTAAACTAAACTTTTGAAATACCTAAATAAGCTTTTTCTTAACAGAGAGAACACTGCACTATATGGACTAGGATTTTTAGCAAATGGTATATGATGATAGTAGGAGCCAAATTAATTAAGTTCATAGACATTTATTCTTTTAAATACACTTTTATATCTACTATATCATCTGATCTATAGCATTCATTATTGTTAGACATAGCATGGAGAAGTAAACATTTCCCAAAGTGTATCTTTTCCCGTCTATTGTCTTAACTATCATTTCTACTGAGAATTTTGTTCATGTTTGCCCTTTAATTGGGTGTGAAAATCAAAGACCTTCCTCTTAGAGTGTTGTTATCCAAACTTTGAGCTTCAATTCCTGACTTTTACTCCTTTACCTGAGCCTTAAATGTAAGTTGTTCCTTAAAATTAAGTTATCCATTCCTTTCTTTTCTCTTCTTATCCTTCGCTCTCTCTTTTCCTTCAATTGTCACTTTCACAAGCTGATGTCTAAATGTACATCTCCACAACTGACCTCCCTCTGGAGAACTTGACTTTCCAACTATTTGCTGAACATACTTCTGGACTGATTTCCTGAAGGAAGCTATAACTTAGTGCATCACAAATTAAGGACATTAAAACAAAGTCTAATGCCAGGCTCAGAGACAGACAAGTTGGTGTTTGCCTGCATATATTGCGAAGGCAAATCAACTAAAATTAGAATTTTAAAATTTTGGTTAATATTAAAAAATTTTTTTTTTCTACGGGTTAAACTTGGCCCTCAACTTTTAGGTCCTTTATGTACAAAAACTGGTCATAGTTTATCACAAACCTGATAAAACGTACTTTACATTTGCAGTCTTCCAAACAGTTCACAAAATATCACCTTGGATTTCAATAGCATATTTCTGTTAAGTGCTAAATGACATGCAGAAAATGTACTTCTCTAAAATGTAAATCAGTTCGGCATTATTCTTTAAAATCACTCCTGAATGATGAGTGGGCAGATCCAAATGAATTCCACACAGAAACCTAGAAGTTTGTGACAGTGGGTTAAGTTGGTCTTTCAACTTGAGTATTTACCAAGTCAAAGGCCACAGATAATCAATCTGCCGGAGGCCATTATTAGTGAAGGAAGTCCAAAGTAAGAAAAGATCCTAAGAAATTTGATAAATTCTAGATGGATTCAGGAATTCTGATAATTTAAAAGAGAATTTAGACCCCATAGAACTAGAGTGAACGTTCCAAGTTATTTCCCTTCCTGTATAGCCTTTCAAAGTTCAGGGAGGATAATCAATCCAAGGCCCCGAGGCCCAGAAGCCAGCCTCCGGAGGATAGGGGTGCTGATCTAATGGGGCGCTATTACTCCTGTCAGAGCTCCCTGGCAAACTTGGGTGTAGAGAGGCAGGACAGGGAATGGCTGTTATCTCAATGAACAGTCGTGTTAGTATAAAACATGACATACCTGTATTTTGTTTATTTGTTCACTAATTGGGGAGCAAACGCGGGTAAAATCACATAGAGGGAGGTTACCCCTATATGAAGTATAAAAACCACAGTAGCTCTGACAAGCTACCCCAAGCGACTCCGGGCGCAACACGCGTGGCTTCCGGGACCCGCGCGCCGCGTGGGGCCCGGGACCGGAAGGGGGCGGCCGGCGGAGGAGCGGATAGGACCGGGGGCGTGTCCTCAAGGAGGCGGAGACAACATGGCTGCCAGGGCGCTTGGAGGACCGAAGAGGCGGTGGCCTGGGCCACGCCCCGGGCGGGAGGGCCGCTCTGTGCGCGTCCGCTCTATGATGCTTGCGCGCGTCCCCCGCGCGCCGCGCTGCGGGCGGGGCGGGTCTCCGGGATTCCAAGGGCTCGGTTACGGAAGAAGCGCAGAGCCGGCTGGGGAGGGGGCTGGATGCGCGCGCACCCGGGGGGAGGCCGCTGCTGCCCGGAGCAGGAGGAGGGGGAGAGCGCGGCGGGCGGCAGCGGCGCTGGCGGCGACTCCGCCATAGAGCAGGGGGGCCAGGGCAGCGCGCTCGCCCCGTCCCCGGTGAGCGGCGTGCGCAGGGAAGGCGCTCGGGGCGGCGGCCGTGGCCGGGGGCGGTGGAAGCAGGCGGGCCGGGGCGGCGGCGTCTGTGGCCGTGGCCGGGGCCGGGGCCGTGGCCGGGGACGGGGTCGGGGCCGGGGGCGGGGCCGCGGCCGTCCCCCGAGTGGCGGCAGCGGCCTTGGCGGCGACGGCGGCGGCGGCGGCTGCGGCGTCGGCAACGGTGGCGGCGGCGCCCCCCGGCGGGAGCCGGTCCCTTTCCCGTCGGGGAGCGCGGGGCCTGGGCCCAGGGGACCCCGGGCCACGGAGAGCGGGAAGAGGATGGACTGCCCGGCCCTCCCCCCCGGATGGAAGAAGGAGGAAGTGATCCGAAAATCTGGGCTCAGTGCCGGCAAAAGCGATGTCTACTACTTCAGGTACCGCCCTGGGGGCGGGGAGGGGGCAGCGGGGTCAGGCAGGGGTCAAGGGTCAACAGCTGACCTGGGCAGGGGATGTCTTGTTGAGAGCAGGGGCCCGAGGGAGGTGGCAAGGACAGGCTGGCCTGGCAGTAGAAGGTGCCTGGCTGAGCCCTTCGGGGAGAACTGACCCCAGTGCAGTGACAGGCACAGTGTCTGAATGGTGAGAGCCCAGAGGCGGGCGTCTTACGTTCCAGGTCTTGAGCTCAATAGTTTGTGAAGAAGGGGTTACTTTGGTGGGGATAATTAGGCCCACTAAAGGGTTAAAAGAAGGTGTAATTCATCGAAACTGTAAAACCCCAGTCACTGTTGGCTCATTTCCCAGCTAGTCCCAGACTCATCATCACAAAAGTGTTTAATCATGCACATGTGGGAGAATTAGCTATCTGCTGTAGCAAGGTTTCAGTTACTTTGTGGTATCCAGGAAAGTTTCATATAAAGTAGCCATTTGGAGTGCTTTAAGTGTCTTAGAACTCTCTCAGCGTTGCAGAACTTGATCTCCTTTGGAAACTAAAACACTGTAATAAGTTGTTAGACTCCTAGACCACAATTTATCCCCCAGGGGACATTTGGCAGTGTCTTGAGGACATTTTTGGTTGTCACACCTTGGAAAGGGCTGCTACTGGCATCTAGTGGGTAGAGGTCACGGATGCTGCTAAGTTGTCTATAATACATAGGACAGCCCCCACAACAAAGAATTATCTGGCCCAAAATATCACCAGTACTGTGGTTAAGAAACCTTGGTCTAAATGATTCAAGGTTTTCAGCTTGATGTGATCCTTCAATCCTGTGGTCGAACTGTCCACGTCATTAGTTTGGTTGACCCAGTAAGCTCAGGAAAGTGCCTGTGGCTATTGATATCAATGGGATTTTCTTATCAACAAATTTACTAATTTCTCTTGAAAATTGTCCCATTTATAAAAGAAAATATAAACGTGTTATATTCAGTGGCTTGGAGTCAATGTTTGTGAACTGACTGATTTTTTCAGGGACTATATTTGGGTGTTGGAGCTATTGTCAGCTATTTAGCTGTTGGAATAATGTTATGAAGGATTTCTATTCTTCTGATTTCAAGTAGGTTAATAAAGTCCTGGGAAAATATGTTTGTGTGTATGTGTATGTGCAATACAGTGTTTGTAAGTTGTGAATACTCTTTAAGTAGATTAAAAATATATATATACACGTGTATATATATGTACATACACACAAGAATATAATCACTGATATAACATTTAAATAGGAACATATTCCGGACGGTTTCTCAAATACCGTATTTTCCGGCGTATAAGACGACCCCCTAATTTTACAGTTATATAGGCCTAAACCTATGTTTTAACTGTAAAATTAGGGGGTCGTCTTATACGCCAGAAAATACGGTATATGGATGAGTAGCTTCAGTAAATTTATTTCACCTCTTCCAGTAAAAAAATTAAATGAAAGTGATGTTTCATTAAGACTTTTTGTCACTTGATCTGAGACCACCTACCTTGAAATCTTCAATGATAAAATGGAAAACATATTTTAAACATACAAAGGTGACTATCTTATTTTGTATTTCTGCATCATTAAATAATTAAATTTACTTGAATGTTACTAAGAAAGTTATTGTAGAACAAATGGTGTACTCCTCTCAAGTTCTCTTGTTTCATGTAGTGCTTATTCACAGTTTTTCCTTTTTGTGAACTTATTTTTTCATTAACAGCTCCTACTGTTTTTTTTCTAAGCAGGTAGTATGTATAACCTTCCTTCTGTGAGCTATGGCTTGATGTCATGTAGCCAATTATATATGACAAGAGTATCTTATATCTGGAATTGAGCTCCTTGAGGAGTGGAGTAGGAGATTGGTCTGGCCTCAGTGGAGCATCTTAAACTTTGCATTTCACTCTGTAGTATTTCTCCTGGGATATGGTTTGTTTGGTTTTGAGACGACATATCTGTTCTAACTAATTTTTGGTTATGCAAAGCTCTTTTTCTTGTTTTCCTTCCAGTAGCTGGAAAAGTAATTGCAAAAAGTCAGATTGTTGTATTATGATTTGTGGTTATTAATACTTTTTTTGAATGTGTTCTGAATTTTTGTTTATTATATATGCAATAGATATTTTATGATAGAAAAACTGATAAAATCCATTTAAGACAAACTTTCCAAACAGATTCATCTTAAGATGAATCACAAACCAGTTTAGTGATACTTACTGTCTGGAATTAAAAGGTTTTTTATGAGACAGTACAACATGATTGGCTTTTTACTTATTTATCCAAAATGAAAAGACACATTGAACAGATTTGTGCCACATGTGTTGAGTTCAGGGCTGGAAGGACTGTTGTCTGTTAGTTTGTTGACTGCCTACAAAGTGTTAGTTTCTGTGCAGGATTGTAACACCCAGTCCACTTTCCTTTTGAGAGGTTACATTCTGAGGCAGGAGGACACATGTACTGTGGTACTTGTGATATTCAGACTTTGACTTCCGCTTTTAGTAATGAATGATGGAGGTCCACCTACTCATTGTAAAGGTGACATGCTATTTTTCAATCTGCAGTGTCACTGCTTTGCATATTAGCATCCCCATATACATCCACCCGTTAAAAACCAGTAGCTCAGAACACCCACCATATCTGAATAGGTGGGTTAAGAGTTAACTCTCCCCTTTGTAATGTGAGCACCTGCACCCAGTTAGTTCCACAGATTCTAATAATGCTTACTCCTGAATTAGCCTGCCCCTGGGGAGATTAATTTAAAGAAATTGTATCTGGTAGCATAGGGTGAGTCTTACACTTATTAATTGGACTAAGCTCATCAAGAAAGTCTTAAGGTAGAATTGTTTCTGGTTGTTTCCTGAGACTGCCAAGTTCTAACTGGAAGGTGTGGCTCTGGTTGCCAGTTAAGCAGTATAATTATGCCTTCTTTGAGGACTACTGATAGTATGGTGGCAGTTCATATATTATCATCCAAAGTTTGTTTTTTAAAAGGGTGTGATTTGATAAAATATTGGATCCATTGGCATAGTTTCTGAAAAAGTTCGTTGCCATCCTATGAAATTGGTTATTTGAACAATAATTTTCTGAATGTTCTACTTGACTCCTGTCATTTCTAGTTTTGGGTTTCCTGCATTTTCAGATTGATATTTTTGAAATATTTTCCTCTGCATAGGAACCTGTAGTAGCTATCTTATGCCTTTTATTTTATTTTATTTTTAAATCAAATCTAAACTTACTAGGTTGCAGATGTTTGGTTATAATCGGGTTAAAGACCTACGTGTAATGGTGAACAGTTATATCTGCTGCCATGAAATATCATTTGGTTGGATATTGAAAACATAATGGTAAACATTTTTGACTCTTTTGTCAAAATTATGATGCATTTGCACCTGATCACTTCCAAAAAAGAGATGCAGTGGAACTAGAGAATAATTAAAATAATTATAGGGAGCCAGGTGAAGAGAGATTAAAAAGATTTCACCTTGATCTGGAAAGAAGAGGACTCAGGCAATATAATTGAAGTATAAAATTATTAGTGATACGATAAAAGTAGGAGTCTCTAGGGAAGGCAGTAGAGCACAGGAGGTAAGAGGTCTGGAGTTGGTTTTCTAATTCTGCACTTACCAGTTGTGCATCCTTGAACATGTCACTTATACTTCCCAGAGCTGTGGTTTGTTTTGCCCTTTGTAAAGTGTGTATGATTGTACCTGTACCTCATAATTTTATAAGGATTGAATTCCAGAGCACTTAATACATCCATCTCTTGAAGCTTTAGATATGATGTTTAAGGACTAATTAAGAAAAACAGTTCATTAAGTAATTCAAGTTGTATGGGCTAAACATATATAAATAGGTTTTAAAAAATACAGTTAAAAATGTAGAAATACATTCCATTTGTTACTAAAGGCTAGTATGCTGCTTTAAGGGCATGAATTCTGAATCAGGATTTCAAAGTTCAACCTGTCCCCCCCTCCCCCAACCCCTTAAACAAAGAAACAAACAAAACACTCATGTAGTCTATTGGAAAAAAACTAGCTGAATAAACCAAGGGAGAGATTCCTTGTCACAGTTCTTAAATATTAAAACCTCTGACTTTGAATAAACTGCTCTTACCATAATATTTTCCTTTTGGTCATCTCCGTGTAGTTAAACCTGATGTTCCCTGTGTTTCTCGCATGTTTATTTCCATAGAATTTGTGACTTTCTCACAGACCTGTCTTCTTCCTGCTAGGCACAACATTGAACACATAAATGCTGAATAAATGATTAGTAATTGATAAAAGACTTAGAATTCTGTACAATAAGTCTTAAATGACTTCGTAGCCACTGTCTTATATATATTACCTGTGGTGGTGTGCAGGAATGGAATTGGGAAATATTTTATTAAGTCCAAACGTTTTCAAGTTTGTAACCTTTATCATTAATGTTAAAGGTATTATAGTAGGGTAGAAAGCTTTTTTTCATTTTTAATATTGGAGGTATGGTAAAATGGCAATTAAGATGCTCATCAGAGACAGTGAAAATGGTAACATACTCATAGGTAGGGCACAGACGTAGTAAGAAATCAACATTTGAATTTCATTGACTGTATAATATAGGGTCTTAAATGCCTTAATTTTATGTGTATTGTGTGTCATAGCTGTCATAATTTTGGCAGTGTTTAGTATTATTTTGCTAAATGCTTTACGTGTATTATCGGATTTTTAGAACCCTCTGAAGCCTAGATGTAGTTAGTTATCTCCATTTTACATATGGTGAGTTAGCACAGGGAAGTTAATACAAGTATGGTCGAGGTTGTACTGCTGACAAGTGTAGAGTTAGAATTCTGATGCAGGTGATTTAACCCCAGAACTCTTTAACTGACCTGCTGCCTCAAATAGAGATCCTTACTTGTATTCTCAGATATTGCAACATCTCATGCCTGACCTACTTCAGTGAGTTTGGTGTGGGGCTAAAATAATGTCATTATTTACTATCATTATGTTTGCATCCTGAAGTTGACAAAGAGTAAATTTTGAATCCTATTTGTCAGTGAAGCCGTTGAACCAAAAGATGATCTTCCAGCTGTATGTAATATTGGAGTGGAAAAACTGGAAAAGTGGTGGTAAATTAACATTAATTTAAGCAGCTATATTCTGGATAATAAATTAGAAGTGATCATTTTGTTCAGAAATGTCTCCCTCTTTCTCCCCAACCCCTTTCAAGTATGTTATTTCTCAGATCTTCAGAAGGGTAACACATTCCCTAATAAGCAAGCTAATGGTCTTCATTTTAAAAGCTTTCACTTAAATGAGAACAAATCACATTGTAACTTGTAGGCTAAATGTAGCTTATTGAGATTTTTTTTAATGGTTCCTATAGAAAGTTCATATGTTTCTTTCAGAGTTGAGATACAATTGAAATGTACCCTAGAGACTAATGGAAAAAAAAAATCTCTTTAGTTGGAGAAAGGAAAGAAATGCAATATTTATTAACTGCTGTTGCATAATTGAAAGTTTGACTTATGTTTAGTCTTTTTTCTTGATAATGTCTGAATGAAGCCTGGATCCACAAATGAAAGACGTAGGTGTGGTGAAAATTGTGCTCTGATAATTCTCCTTCACATTTTTTTTGCGATGTGCGAGAGGAATTTTGATTAGGGTACTACATTGCCATCTGTCCTATATCTGATGTTTAGAATCTGACATTTAAAACCTTACCTGACAGAACACCCACAATACCTGCAGTAGAGGAAGTACATAGCTCAGAAGGAACTGATACACGCGCATTCTAAAAATAATCTCCAACAGAAATTGATAGACAATATTTTCAAATTGCTTTAAAATTTTAATTTATGAGATATACTCATAATTTGGCTTTAATTAATGGAACAGCAAATGGTGATTTACAAAGAAGCTGATGCAATTTTTTTTTTTTTAGAATTTATAATGGGACTAATAGAAATTCATAACCTTTTATCTCGTGTTTGAGACCTTGTCCAATTTGGATGATGAATTGGAAATTAATCATCAACTCTCATTTCATGGATTTACTGCTTGGTTAGGAATATTAATAGCCTTTTCAGCTCTTGTTTATTAATCTTTTATTGCTCTTTGCCATTTCCACTAAGAAATAATTAGGCAAATTGTAAAAAACTAAAACTTCAAAAGATAAGAAAATAAAAGTATGGAATAGAATTTGTGGATCTTATGATTTTTGCCTTATAAATTCAAACTCATTTGTTTGGGAACTAGATGTGAATATAAAAGGAAAGCTAACTTAAAATTAGATTTTAAATTGAGCACTTAGTATTTGATTATTATTGATGATTTGCAAATTTGAGGAAGAACATCATCCTCTTTTAAAGATTTTTCAGGGGAAAGCCAGGATGGCTCAGTGGGGTAAGTGCTGCCTTTGCAGCCCTGGGGACTGAGGATCAAATCCAGGACCTAACCTGACCCGTGTGGACCCACATGCTGAACTGAGGTGTGCTTCCCATGTGGGAGGCCCCCAGCCCAGTTCCTGCCCCTTGAGGCCCCCACCCACCTGTGTGGAATGAAACCATTTTGAAAACTGATGAGGTACAACTATGGAGACTGCTCTGGGCCCTCCCCCTTTTCTATGTCTCTCTCTGTCTCTGTCAAAGAACAAACAGAAAATATATATATAAATCTTAAAGATTTTTCAATAACATATCTTGGTATTTTTTTTCTTGTTCTTTTTATGCTGGAGGAATCCATAGATTAAAGCAAGGATGGAGTGTCCTTAAAATTCTTTTTTATAATATGTATGCAGTGATTTATTGTATCTTTTTAAAAATGCCTATCCCAGAGGCTCCTACCCTCTTTTTAAAAAAACATAGTCTGTTTTGGGGGTATTTTTATCTCTGTATTTTTTATTATGGAAAAGTTCAAACATATACAAAATGAAAAGTGGATTAAAAAGTAATGGATCCTCCATGTTCTTGTCAGCCAATTTTAACAACAGCACCTACCAATCTTTTTTTCATCAATATTCAGCCTCTTCCCCCAATTATATTTTGAAATAATTTCCAGACATATTTAATTTCTGTTGTATCCATAGCAGTGTACAGATCCCAAGGTAATGAAAATAACCAGTGGTCCTGCCCCTCCCCCCCCCCAAATGTGAGCTCCTAAAGGCAGTGGGAGAAGATAGGTATAATTCTACATTCATTCATTTAAAAATAGTTTTTAGAATCATCTTGACTTTTTTTCCCCTTTAATCATGATATAGAGATAATAAAATTTGCTACCAGTGATACACTGGTTGTATATAATTTTTGTTACATAAGTGCTGATTTATGGAATGAGAATGGTTAGTACAATTTGAATTATATATAAGAGCATTTATGCTGTTTAAAATTATGTGATTCCTTAAACATTTATGTTGAGGGCAAAGGTAGACTGCTGTTATATTTTATTAGTAGCCAAGTTGTAAATGATTTTTTTTCTTTAGTGATACTTTAAAAATAAATCTCTACCCTTTACCCCCATCCCAACCGCTAAAGAAATTCTTTAATGCTCAGATTTACTTGCCCAAACTCCTCATATTTTTTTTTTTTTTTTTAGTTTTTATTTTATTTTTGACAGAAAGAGAGAGAGAACTGAACTGTGGGAACTCCTCAGTTCAGCATGTGGGTCCGCCTGGGCCGGAGCCGGGATTCGATCCTCGGTCCTCGGGGCTTCAAAGAGAGCGCTTAACCCGCTGAGCCATCCCGGCTTTCCCAAACTCTTCATATTTTTAAAAAGAACTTTCCAACCTTCAGTGGAAATACTCAGCTTGCATACCTTTTCTATAATATATGTTTATATTTTAAACATATATTATAGAAAATTTCATACATATGCAAAACAGTGGAGGGAATCATAAAAAACTACCAAACACCCAGCTCAACAATTGCCAATTTTATTTCATCTATATCCCAGTCCACTTCCCCTGACAGTCTTCATTATTTTGAAGAAAATCTGACATCATATCATTTCATTCGTAAATAACTACTTCATTATGCTATTTGTGAAAATAAGATTTAAACTTGTGGAGGTTTTATAACCATATGGAACTCAGTATTTCAAAACTACAATATAAGAGATGCCAACAGGGAGTTAGTTCATGATTATTTGCTTGATATAGGCAGTAATTGCTGTATGGTTCAGAGGAAGGAAACATTCCTGTTAATGTACTTTGTTCTGTTAGGACTTTATGGAAGTGATACAAGGTGGATTGATATTTCTGGTGTTTGGGGTTTGATAATAAAACATGCATTATGGACCAGGTGAAAGACATGGTTTGCAAAGGGCTGAGGAGGGAAATCATTCAGCTTGTTCAAAACAGAGTGAAGAAACCAAAATGGATGGAACAAAGGTCACTGGGTATGAGGGGTGGAAAATAGGGCTGAAGGTTAAGAAGCTAGATGAAAAAAGATCTCAAATACAGGGCTAAGATATTTGGCTCCCTTTTGCTAATGAGTTAAAGTCCATTGAAGGTTTTTAAACTGATCTGCGATCATAGGGTGTTTCTAGAAGAGCAATATGGATAGAAAATCAGCCTACTGTGGTGATTTAGACCTGAAATGATAAAAAATGACTTAGACAAATGGAAAGGAAGGATGGATTCAAAGATGGTTATAAAGGACCTGGATTTAGTAACTGATTAGATAAATAAGAGTGGGTAAAATCTACCAGGAACAACTATAGAGGAGGGTTGGCAATGGTTCGTTTTAGGAAAGGTCTACACTTAAAGATTGGGAGGAAAGGAGTAAAAGAAGGGGGAGTGAAGAGCTGACTTTCAGATAGATTTTTCTGTGTGTATGCCATGTAGTTTTGAAGCGTTACTATATATTCTCTGAATTAATTAGTTTGGCAGTTTTCTGATTACATGTTTTGAAGCTGAAAAGGGTTCCCAGGTTTAATTCCAATGTGTGTGTGGCAGCTTCCTCAGACCAATAAGCAAATCTCAGCCACAGCAGGGTATCTGAGAATTCAATTCAATTCTATATACCTGGAGATAAATTCAGATATTACTGGCTAAATACTCAGTCCCACAAGACTGCCTTCCTCTTTAGATGCCATTCAGATGTCAGTGGCAAGCCCAGGCTGTTGCCTGTGTTTCTGACTGGCTGCAAATTGGTTGTTCCAACAACCCCTTCCAGCTCATGATGTTAATTGCAAGTCCAGATTGTTACCTGTACTTCTGACCAACTATATAAATCACAGGTTCCCACAACCCTTCCTTGGGTTCTATTAGTTTGCTAGAATGGCTCATAGAACTCAGTAGGTCACTGATTTATTACAAAGGACATTAAGGGATACAAGTCAACAGCCAGGTGAAGAAATGCAGAGGGTGAGGTCTGGAATGAAGGAGCTTCTGTCCTCCTGGAGCTTGGGATGTGTGGAAGTGTTCTGGTTCTTCAACGTGGAAATGCTCCAAAAAAAGAGCTTGACAAGCTATCTTTTTGGGTTTTTATGAAGTTTTATTGCATAGTCATAAATGACTAAATCTTTGGCTATTGGCAGGAAAACAGGAGGTGGGACTGAAAGTTCCTAGTCTTTGCCAGCCTCTACCCTTGACTAGGGTCCAGAGTCACCTAATTAACATAATGAGAGATGCCATTGTTACTCTTATCACTTAGGAAATTCCAAGATTTGGGTGCTATGAACCAGGAAAGGATGATGACCACATATATATGAATACTGTTAATATATATGGTCATTAGAATGAACAAATATGTACTTACCGTATTTTCCGGCGTATAAGACGACCGGGCGTATAAGACGACCCCCTAATTTTACAGTTAAAACATAGGTTTAGGCCTATATTCGCTGTATAAGACTACAGCCTCGGAAGTGGGGGGTAGTCTTATACAGCGACTATAGGCCTAAACCTATGTTTTAACTGTAAAATTAGGGGGTCGTCTTATACGCCTGGTCGTCTTATACGCTGGAACATACGGTATTATAAATTGCAATATTGCAGTACCTAAGTCCAAAAAGATAATTGTAATTTTAGATTTTTGGTCTTAGCTAAAATTTTATTTCTGGAGCTAATTATTATTTAAAGGTAATGAAGTCTTTCTTTTTCTTTAAAAACTCTTGTAACACAGGTAAGCTTTATCATTTAAGGAGGGTAGAAAAAATAGATAGTTGCTGTTTCCTTATTCTCAAACGTTTCCAGTGCTGTAGCTTATAAAGGATTTTCAGTGTAGAGATCTTTATTATTCTTCACAAAGTACTTCCTGATATTGGTAGAGAGTGGTGCACCTCTGAACATGCTCTTTGGGTATTAGGCTTAATACCCAACCATCTGCCATCCACAGTGCTACTTGCCACTTGTAGGCCAGTTCATCTGATTACTGCCACCCTCACAGTTATAAACTGGTTTGAAGATATACTTGTGTTTGCTCAGACCTCAGGTCTTCTCAAAATAGTTTGACTAAATATTATGATTATCCATGTTACGAAAGTAACATGAAGAAAAACAAACCATGTTCTGCTCTATTAGATGAGGAGTGTTTTCAGACTGCTGATTCACACACAAATAGCAGGAATTCACATGAGTTCATTTGTATGTCATAGACTGGCAGTTATATTTGTCTAGCTCAGGTAGTGATGATTACAGGTGAGTTTATAGACTGGCAAAATGAATACCATTGAATTAAGGTGACTGTAATTTAAGTATTTTGGGGGAATCTTGCATGATACCACTACACCAGTGGCGTATTTAAGTATTTTGGGCATCAGTTTTTTTATATTTGAAAGCCAGATGCCAGATAAAATTTCTTTCTGATAATCTATAGTTAGACACCTTTAAGAGGTTTACGAAGTGCTTTAAACAGTTTAATCGGATTGAAAGCAAGTGATGAAATGTTCTTAAATGAACTGAAAATTGTAACTCTTTTTTGATTTTCATTTAATGACTACTTTTCTTCAGAGTACTTAGTGGGTAGAATTTAAAGGTGAGGTCACAGGTTGGTTCAGGATTGGCATACCTAGGGGGCAGTTGGTAGGAAATTTTTTTGTGGTTGAAAGTGAAATATATTAGTATTTCATTACTGAGATTAGAAGTATCACTCTGGGCAGAGAAAACTGAAAATGACAAGTATCTTTCACTCGTCTACTGGAGTTAAAAAAAATCAATTTTCATAATTTACAATTTGATGCATTTGGTCACATTAAGTCCTGGTGTGTTTGAGATGGGGATCTACAAGCAGCCACGTTTATAGTGCATACAGGTGGTGTTTGTCACTTTGGGCAAGAACAGAGCTTAAATGACAACCACTTTTAAGGGCCATTTTGCCGCTGTGCAGATGGGCTGTGTGTGGTGGGTAGAATTCCTCCTGAACCATTCCCTAGGGCCTTGTCCTATATGCTTTCCTTCATCTCCTGCAGAGGATGGTCCCTGGTCTTAGAATCTGCTGGGACACTGAGATTGACATTCCGTAAAGCACCAAGCACACACTACATCAATTCCGGGGAAGAAAATGCCTTGTAGCAGTTAGTGTTCTGACAGCAGCAGTGTGCATGGCTAGCACCTCTAGCTAGCCAACAGAGATGCTTCATAGAATTCCACCTTCATGACGAGGGGCACAGCGGTTTAGTCGGAGTAAGAGCTGACTGAATGGTAGTTGATATTCCACCTTTATTTTAATTTGCTAATAGTTAAAACAATTTCTCCCTTCACTGTTAATTTATCAGTAGAGTATGCCAAGCCATCCTTATAATAAATACTTCTTATTTGATTTTTAAAATCACTAAACATAGGAACTATTTTAAGCCATTCTAAATTGCTAATCTAGATCCTAAACTGTGCTAAGACATTTCATGAATATAGCTTCTTGAGATCTTAAAGTATTTAACATTTCTTAATTTGGTGGAGGTTGGCTAAAACTTAATGATCTCTAATGAGTTTTTGTTCTTAAGGAGTGTTACAGTGAGGCTCTAGTGTATGTAGAGTGACAGTAGATAACTGGCATTTCACTTTATACATAAGAAACTGCTTATTACAGGGTTTATTTGTGCAATTAAGTCAATTGAGTCTTTCAAAAATGACATTTTAGTTCTCTTTAAGGTATATCCTAAGAATAATAGTGCTTATGATTTTGGTAGAAGTTGCCACCTTGATGTTTTCATTTTTTGGAACTTCGTGAAAACAGAAGTCCACTCTGGACTTCAGCTTTTTATTGCACTAAAATATTGAAAAGATACCTGATTGAGAATTCACATTTTATTTCATGGAAGAAATTTTTTTTTTTTTTTTCCCCTTTTGAGGTATACCAAATAATTTGTCAGAATCTCTTTTACTAGTAACTGGGATATCTCAGTATAACTATACGACTATATACATGACATAGTACCGGTAGCAGAGAAATCTTTACCAAATTATTTTTAGTTTTTCAGTATTTCATTTCTTAATGTAGTATAATAATCATGAAAATATTTTCCAGTTCATTTTTTTAAATTTCATGCAATATAAATTTTAAATAAATATAGAATTTACCATTCTATTGGGTCTGCAAATGAAAACCATATTCTTTACTATTCAACTGATGAAAGTTTTTTGCTCTCTGATAGTTACTTTTTTTCAGTGCTAGCCTATATAAATCGAAGGTTTTAAAAAGTGACCTTGTAATTTGTTTTTGTTTGTCTCATCAAGAGAATGCACAAGAATTGCTGTAATGTGGTAGAATTACAAGGATAATAGAATTATTTCTAACTGGGAAAATTGTGGACAGCTTTATAGAGGAGGTGACATTATAGCTGGGCTTGGAGGATTTTATGATAGGCAGAATTGCTTTTGCTCATTCTTATATTTGGAAAGATGTGGCTGGAAGGAAGTCATAGGTATATGGCATATTTTGGTGACTTTGAATTTGGAATGTATGGGGTACCAGGGCTAGTTGCAAAAAGTCTGGGGAAAAGAGTATCTAAATAGAGCAAAGGGTTTTGATGTGTCACTAAGAAGGTGAAGCTGTTTTGTCAGCATTGAGGAATCTGAACTTTAGGACTTGGTATTGAATCTGTGGCTGGGGGATGAGGTGCTGAAGCATTGTGATGGGGCCTTTTAGCTTGAGGATCAGGTGCTAGGTGGACAGTGATACTGCAGCAAAGGGCGGTAAAGGTGGGATTTGAGGGGGGATGTTTGTGGTAGGCAGAGATGATTCAAGTTTTGGACAGTATTGAGGGTTATGTGATATTTTATGACAGCGCCTTTGGAAATCTGAGTTAAAATGAGACTGGGGAGTTGCTTGTATATAATCTTATGTTTTTTCCTCTTATGTGCTCTTACCATTGTCTGCTTTGTTTGTCACATTCTGGTTGTTAGTGGTTGTTATCTTCATTGTAGGCAGAATTCTATACTTTGAATTGTGTTTCAGGAGTATTTGACGTCATGTGATTGTGGAAGAAGAATGTTGATATGATCTTCAGTTGTCTTGAAGTCAGTGGTGGCAGAACACCAGAGTTTGTGACAAAGAGGGGCGTGTTGGCTTGGACTTTACCCAGAAAGAAGTTTTGCTGTTCCAGGGGAATATTTAATTTCTTAGTTTTATAGCGTTTTCTCTTTTTTTTTTCCTGTTGAATTATTTTTTTAAATTGCAGTCAGTTGGTGCAAAGTTAAGTTCTAAATATTATATAACATGTTGGCTTCTTTGACAGGTATCCTAGAATTCTCATACTTCTCTTCTGGTTATATATCCTACTGAGTTTATTCTAGCACATTTGGCTTTGAAAATTTAGATAAGACTTTGGGACGTTCTTCCACAAAAATTTTCTTACAGATCAATGCCACACAGAAAAAAAGTATTTTAGAACAGACCAAATTAGCCTTCTGTATAATTCTGGCACTTCTGTAACTTTCCAGCTTTGACAGTATTTCTTACAGGAAGTAAATTATTCTTGATATGCTGCTCTAAGGTAGGAGTTTGGCTAACAGAATTTATGTCAGCATCATATAAACACATTTGCAAATCTTTGTCTTAGTTTTCTCTTTTCAGTAGTTATGTCATGGAGCATTTAAATATTGTCAACATTCAAGATTTTATTTCCTATTGTGAATGTTTTGAGTTCAAATTGGTAGTCCAAAGATATATACGAGTAGAGTCCATGTGTTTATGTATGTGTGTTTTCAACAAGGGTGCTAACTTCAGAAAATTTGTTCTGAAGTTCTTTCTGATTAATGCTGACATTGTATATATGTAATACTTATAGAAAAATCAGCATTTCAAAAGTCAGCTTGGAAAAAAGTTGGTAAGATTGAAGACATTTGCAGTGTGCCTATTGTGCTGTGTGTGCGGTTTGTATTGGGATTCTGTCTGGTTGCTGAGTGAGTGACCAGTGGGATAATCTGTAGTGATACCTGTGTGCTCCCCTGGTGTTACCTAGTGGAGTGTTACATTAGATGACACATTATCTTCTTTTATAGTGAAGTCACAAAGTTCATTTAAAACTTGAACGTTTCATTGAAAACATAAACACCTGAAACTGTGGTGTGTAAATAATTGGCCCAGGTAGGAAGGCATGAAGAAAAGGTTTATGCAGCGTCTAGGGTTAGTATTGCTGTCTTGTACAATTAATATTATCTTTCTTCTAGTCCGAGTGGTAAGAAGTTCAGAAGCAAACCTCAGTTGGCAAGGTACCTGGGAAATACTGTTGACCTCAGCAGTTTTGACTTCAGAACTGGAAAGATGATGCCTAGTAAATTACAGAAGAATAAACAGAGACTGCGGAATGATCCTCTCAATCAGAATAAGGTTGGTTAATGTGTGCTATTTCTAATGTTCTCCAAAAAATATCTTACATTTCAGAAATATCACCAGAATTTTGGTTGTCTGAATGTCCTAGTTTTGTTTTGTTTTTCCTTTCTTTCTTCCTGTTAAGAATTTTGATTTACCAATCTGATTAAGTTTCTGCGAGTTGGCAGTACTTATGGAAGGAGGGCCTGAGTAAATTGTGCACAGTTGAAAACATTTCAGTATCTCTAAGCCAACATATACTACACCAGGGGTGGCGAACCTATGGCATGTATGCCCAAAGTGGCACATGGAGCAATTATTTCGGCACGTGGAGCTGTGAATACCATTTAAAAAATTATTGTTTATGCTCTCATAGACATAAAAATAATCGATACCTCTAGCTCACTAGATGGGTTGGCATGTGAGTTGAGCGAGTATACTCTTATTTCATAAACTTTGGCACACAATTGCCAAAAGGTTCGCCACCCCTGTACTACACTATTGGTCCATTGGGATTATTTACAAAAGATTTGTTTGTTGACGTTGTCTTATTTTTTTTTTTTTTCTTAAAAATAGTTCCTGTTGCCCTAAAAGAGGCATGATTTTAATGTGGTATTCTTACCACATAGTTTATGCTTGCTGTTAATTTTCAGAATTAGAATTTGAGAAAGGACAGTTTTTTTTTTTTAATATTTTTATTTTTATTGTTTTTTGACAGAGAGAAGGGGGAGGGCCCAGAGCAGTCTCCATAGTTGACAGCATTAGCTTTCCATATAGTTTCACTCCACAGATGGGCGCGGGGCTGCACAGGGCAAGAACTGGGCCGGGAGCCTCCCGCAAAGGCCCAGCAAGAACTGAACTGGGGGCACACCCCAGTTCAGCATATGGGTCCTAATGGGTTGGGCCCGGGATTCAATCCTTGGGCTTCAGGGCAGCAAAGTGAGCGCTTAACCCACTGAGCCATCCCAGCTTACCCGAGAATGGACAGTTTTTATTTTGACTTTTGATGATGTTGAGAATAGTGACTTTTAGGAATAATACTCTTATCCAAATACTGTGATTGGAGATTTTTCCATTAGCGCTTATTTTTATTGAGCTGCTTAGTTGGTGGTTTATTGTATAGGAATTTAAATAAGTAGCATTTGAATTATAATGCTAGTTTAGCTGTATTATAGCACCTAATGTCTTTACAAAGGAAGTCTTTTTCCCCCTTCCAAGGATAACTAATCATATATCCATTTTTTCCCCTCAATTTTTCTTTCTCCAAATTTCAAAGGTGTGTGTGTGTGTGTGTGTGTGTGTGTGTGTGTGTGTGTGTGTGTTTCCAACACTGATGTCCCACTCTGACTGAAAATAGTGCAGGGAAAAGTAAAGGCATTTCTTTCTAGGGATGTGACCGATGTGTCATCCTGCACGCCCTTTGGGGGTGTTGTGTTCCTTATAGGAACCCTGAGGCAGTGTGGTAGGGTGGGCAGGACTTTGGATTCGGGAGGGTCTAGTTCCATGCCCTGGCTGTACCACTTATTACCTCACCTGGGCATGGGCAACTTTCTTAACCTCTGATGGCCTTAGACTTCTCATTGATAAAATTAAGGTAATAAAATATTTTCCTTAGCGTTGTGAGGAATAAATAGAAAATCACATGAAGACATCTGGCTGAGTATTTGACCATGTTCTTTTCTTTCCTCATTGCACCTTCCTAAGAATTGAGCTACCTTGGTGAACATGTTGCTTGGTGGCCAATGTAGGAGACTTTCTAACCCAAACTGTTTTCCTCCTCATCTTTTTACCTTTTCTGAAGCATATGGGCCTATGCTTTCTATCTCTCTTTATTAGAATTCAGCTTCCTAGTTTGTTTATAATAGTTATTTCCCAAATTAAAATGTGTTATTTCCTTATATTACAGTGGTTACCTTGCCTTGGTTTCCATAAGGGCATTGGCAGGTACCTTGTTTAGGGAAAGAATGGGAAGGGAAAGCTAAAATGCCTGTGGTGTTCTTTCGGGTTGATAGTTATAAAGGTGTTAAAAAGGATATATGAAAGGAGTAGAGGGAGCTCAAGTTAAGCAAAAGTTAGTACCCAGTTTGTACATAGGCAAAGCTGTTTGATTTCAGCTTAAGAAAACTTTTATTCTAGGTTTTATTTCGCTTCCTAAATGTACAAAGGAAAATTAAGGTATATTTTTCTAAAACTGCCTTTTTAGAACTCTAACCACAGTGCTGGTTATCCATTGAAGGGGCTCAAATATTTATGAAATGAATGGAATGCTTTTAAATTATCCAGTTGTTACCAGAATCACAGTAAAGCTACTCTTAAGTGTAATATGCAGATTTACTTCCTGATAGTTATGATTCACTAAAAACCAAAACTAATTCGTCTCTTTAGTTGTATGCACCTTTCTGCTCTAGCTGCGCTGGACCGCTCGCTCATCACCAGGCCATGGCATGTGCTTTCGAGACTGCTTGCTCATGTGCTGTTTGCTCTGCTTGGAATGCGCTCCCCCTCCCCCTCACCTGGCGAACTTCTCCTCATCCAAGGCCCAGCTCCACTCGTTGTCTCGTCTTGGAAGCCTGCCCTGCGTCCTCCAGGCAGAAGCAGCCCCTTCCTGACATGCCTCCCTGTGCTTTGCTGCTGCTGTATTTGTGGCTGCTTGTCGGCTTCATAGACTGTGCGCTCCGTGAGGGCAGGGACCATGTCTTGTTGTTTTTTGTATATATTGTCCAAACCTAGCACACGGTAGGTGCTTAATAAATGCTTACTTCATGTTTATTTGTTTAATTTGGTTCCAGAAGTTTATAGTGGTCATAAATGTGTATTAAATAAATCAATATATTACACATTATTTTGGAAATGCCTTTTATTGTCATTGCTTTCTGAAGCTTTCTATCTGAATTTGGTCGGTGGGGGGACATGGTCTTATTTTTGGATCTGATTTCATTTTAGTTGAGGTAGTGAGAAAATGGAGTATTGCATTTTTAAAAATAAGCTCTGTTGGAGTATACCAACATTAAATATCTATAAAGCAGAAAACTTGTGAATAATACTAACTGTCTTATGTCTTTTTTATAATAATACAGTATAGACAAAGCAAGGAGAGTTAAATTAATAAATAGAAATCTGAGGTAGTATTTTATTATGTGGTTGTTGTAAACCTGGCTGAAATGTATTATTAAGTATGTTGCTTTGAGTTTTTTAGAAAACTATTACCTTCAAAGAATTAGAAATGTAATTAACAAAATGAACTTTGAAACAGTCTAAATTATAGTCTGTATTGACTGATTGATTATAAACTGATCTGTTTCATATCAAAGGTGAGTTTCCTGAGTGAATAACACATTCAGATATGTTTGGGATATATCTGAAGATGTTTGCAAGTGGCTTTTAATTATTTTACAGTGGGTGGGGACAGTGGAGTGGGAATTGTCTTTTGATTAATATTTAGTCAGGTTTTTGCAGTACCTGTTCTTGCTTGCCTCATTCTCAATCTTAACTTTATTCTGAAAATTCTATTATTGATTTCATTGTACCTTACTGACTTTCTTGCCATTGTCATAATAATTATTTCCAGTCAGTACCTCCATTGTCAGTTGATAGAATTGAGATATCAAGTAGTTTACTGAAACTACTCATTAGATTAATAGAAAAAGACTAGAGAAAGATTTGGAAGTCCTCAGCATGTTGGTATTTGAAGTCACTAGTGACTTTCTTAGAGCTTATCCACAAGGAGAAGTTATGGATTAGCACTACCCAACAGTAGTTCCTATGATGATGGAAATGGTTATTCACCAGCCCATGTGGCTGTTGGCTACTTGAAATGTGACTAGGGTGATTGAGTAACTGAATTTTTAGTTTTATGAAAGGTTAGCCACTTGTACCTAGTGGCTACCATGTTGGACAACATAGAGCTGTGATGCAATTTATAAATTAGACAAAAACTTTGCATTGAAAGCTAAATATCATTAAAAAGGTATTTATACTGGCTTTGGTTTTTTCGAAGAGGAGCTATTTCAAAGATTCAGAGATATTCTCAACATTTTAAGAAGCAAGTTAGTTTCTTAGATAAGTTTCTTTAAAATTTTAATTAGAGAAATGTAGGGTTAGATAAAAAAATACCGGTATGTTGATTCTCAGTGCAACATATGCTTAAGGAAATTAAGTAGTTTGGGTTGCTAGAAAGTCTTATTTTTAATATTTTAGATGTGTAAACATTAAACTCAATTCCTTGTGTTTTTCACTCTTAACACTGAAATGTTTATGGATTAAAGCTACAAAACTAATACAATTCAAGTTCCCTAATATTAATGTGACATGTGCTATATTTTATAATTTGCTCACAATATGAATATGGTATGGAGCAAGTTACTTTTTAACTTTGCTTGTCAGTGCTACAAATACCTTGGAAAGACTCAGTATTTCACCATATTTCTCTATTCACACAAATTTGATACATATGGAAATAAAGAGCAGAATATTCTCTTCACTGGAATCAGTTGTATAAGTGTTATTCATTTTTCATGAATTACCTTGGTTTATTGTAGTGTGCTATTGTGAATATAAACACAGCCTTGGATTCTGTATGGCTGTGTCTTAGGTACTCAGCCAAATGATCTAGCAGATGCTTGTTTTAATTATCTTCAACAAAATAATAAAAATAAATTATTTTTAGGGTGTTACTATATCATGGTAACATCTGTGCAGTTTGAGAAAGTGAGCCAGTGCGGTGGTAGGAATCAGGTAGGTTATCAGTTATAAAACAGGCGTAATAGGACATGGGTTGGGGAAAGGTGAAATGAAGTGGGAAGAGCAGTTTGGGCTGTTGAAGTCTTGAAAAGTAATGATGGCTTGAATTAATACTGTACCAGGAGGTATGGAAAAGTGTGAGACTTGAGAGAATTAGTAGTTGTAAGTACCCAGTGCCTGCTCCAATTTTGGCTTAAATCATTTGGGGCAGAGGTAGACAGGGAGTAGAGGAAGTTTGGGGGTGGGGTGAGAAGGATTGGATTAAAATAGTTTTGTTTCTTAGACTTTTGAAAGGATCTTATTAAAAATCCAGATGGAAATGTTCTGTATTCCCCAGGGTCTCCCAGGTCACTATGAGAACTCCAGTCATAGTGGTTTGCCATAATGTATTGAGATGGCCCAATAGAGCGGCTAACAGAAGAAAAATACCTTCTCACACTGTAGACAATGAGTCAATTACTCATATGGGGAATAAGGATGAACTTCCAGAAAGGCGTAGTAGGAGAACCAAGAGAATGTGATAGTGTTATGGAGAGATGACAGAAGACAAAGACTACAGTCTTCATTGGATTTCCAAATTAGAAGGTATCTGGTGACCTTTACATACCAGTTTTGTGGGATGGAAGGACCAGAAGTCATTCAGAATGCCAGAAAGTTCTTGGAAATGAGAAGTTAGAGGCAAATTGTGTAACCTGCACCTTTAAAAGTTTTAAATTTTTGTTTTTATTTAGGTAATTTGTACACATGGTGAAAGTATATGTTCAATGGAAAAAACGTCTCTTCAGTCTCAAGCCCAGTCCTCTTCCCTAGAAGAAACTACTAACCATTTTTTGTATGCCCTTCCAGAGTTTCTGTGCATTTACAAACATGTACACATATGTGCATTTTTAACCCTCTCCCATAGTATTTAGACTATTATGAAGTTTGAGTGAGATTTGGAGGAGAGGACAATATTCCGAAGAGAATGCATGATCAAGGAGCATCATTATTTCCTTCAAAGGTTGAAAGGCCAGCTTGGAAGGAACTAATAGGGATGTGTCTATACCGAGAGTCCATGCTTCAGGTGGTCCTCCAGGAATCTGAACTTTGTGCCATATTTTCTGCTGTGCATTTTTCTAAGGAGAGTGTCTATCTTCATCACATTTTCAAAGGAAAATGTAGTTGAAAAGTGTTTTAGAAGAAGGAAAGGGAGCAAGGCCTTGGCTGAAGATGTTAGGGACGAACTCACTTGCTGAAGCTCAAATTAGGCATTTGCTTAACTGATTGGGAATTTTCAGTTATTGAAGTAGTACATTAGAGGTCTGACTTAATTTTCTGTCCTAGAGACCCCATGACCAATTAACCACTACTAAAGAACCCTAAGGTAGGATAGCTCCAATTTCCAGCATATTATGGTAACTGCCTCTTGCCTTCTCTACTTGCCTAAAATCGTTACATTCAAACTGAAAACAGGCTTTATTCCTTCCATCAACAACACTCCTGGGCTATGGAAAAAGTAATTAAAATCTTCCTAGAGATGCTGGTACTGTTTTCATCAGTGTATCAAGCCCTTGTTGAAAAAGTGTCTTCTGGTTGCTCTGTTGGATATTGTTAGGGGTGAAGAGGGGGAGTGAGTAGATCACAGATGATAAATTGAGCATTTTTAAAGTCCTTACAAGGATGGGATTACGAGCTGTGGGCCATATTGAGTATAGGCTTTTACGTATTTGAAATGAAATTGACAAAAGTGGAAGCGAGGAGCAAATAGCTGTTATAGTAGTCCATTGAGTGATCATAATGGTCTAGACATGTGATGGAGAGGAGTATGTAGATTGTAGTTCTATTTTGAATATAGAATTGATAGGATTTGCTAATGAATTGGGTACAAAAGATGATAAGATTCAAGTGTGAGTGAACCTTTAGTTATAGATTGTGTGACTAGATGAATTGGGTTACCATTTACCAAAATTGCCTTAGGGAAGGATTTATGTTGGATAAAATCAGCTTTGAATATGCAAAGTTTGAGGTGCTTATTAAACATCCAAGTGGAAATGTCATGCATGCAGTTTAAAAACTAATTGAGAGGTCTAAACTGGAATTCCATTAGCTCATGGGTATTCCAAATAATGGAACTGGAGATTATCCATATATAGGAAAGGACCCAGAAATAAGCACTGAGAAAATCCAATAATTAGAATTTGGTTAGAGTAGAAGGAATCAGCAAAGTAGATTGTAAAAGAATGGCTGGTAAGGTAGGCGAAACATGGGGGAGGAGAATGTTTCAAAAAGGAGATTAGTTATTGCCGCTGCATGTTGAATGGGGGAAGACAAAAATTTCCATTGACCTGGGCAACATAAATCAATGACCCCGGTAACAAGTAATTTAGTTTCAATGAGAACAGAAGTGAGGTTGGATTGAGTTGAAAGTGAGTGAGATAAAATTGGTCAGTGTGGACAATTCTGTCAAATTTTCTTGGGTAAGGGGGACAATCACTAAATGATAGATGAAAGGGATGCTGATTTGGTTAATCTCTCATTTTAAAGACTGCAAAGGTTAAAGAAAAATGGGATCTGTAACAAGTGGAAAAACCACAGAGGTCAGGAAAGTTAAGTACTTTTGCAAGGTAATGACAGTGATGGACTGTGGGTAGGAAGGAATGTGAAAGAGTTCAGGAACAGTGAGATAATAGAACAGTCAAAGGATAGGAGATACTGATGGGGTCAGAATGCAGAGGGCAGTGCCAAGTGAGCTGTAAGGATAAGTAGAAATTGGAAGAGTTGGGTGTTTGAGATACTGGAGATGGTATAGTTCGGGGGTGGCAAACCTGTGGCACGCGTGCCCAAAGTGGCACGCGGAGCAATTATTTCGGCACGCGGAGCTGTGAATACCATTTAAAAAATTGTTTATGCTCTTATAGACATAAAAATAATCGATACCTCTATCTCACTTGATGGGTTGGTACGCAAGTCGAGCGAGTTCAACTTTGGCACTCAATCGCCAAAAGGTTTGCCACCCCTGATAGTTACTAGATGGACAAGCCTGTGACTAATACTGGGTGAGGTGCGTAGAAGAAATAGGTCTAAGAACTCAGAATGTGTGGTTTTCTTTGGGTATTGAGACCTCTAAGAATGAGGACAAGTGTTGGTTGGGATGGAGAGGAACATATGAAACAGAAACTAGTCTTCAGTGAAGGAAGGAGAAAGCAGGGAGGAGGGATAGAGAGCAGTATTGCCAGATCCTAAGAGCTTCAAAGGAGCTAGTGTTTTTGAAGGAGCAAAAATGGAGAAATGATTTGAGAAAAATTAGGAGAAAGGAGGAAGTCTAAAGTACTACTTCCTCTCCTTTAGATATGTAATTGTAAGAGAGAAAGGGGAAAAGCCTTCATTTGAGAGAACTTTAGAGGAGACAGTATCTTCGAGGGAGAGCCAAGTTTCAGTGATGAGTCCAGGGACTGAAGATTGTATAGTGAAAATATTGAGAATAAAGTAAAGCCTACTAAGTCACTCAAGTGTGTACAGTGTTGGGATTTTGGGGAGGATTGGTTTCCAAACTTCAGATCATTAAATCAATGTAATTGTTCGTGACTAGACTTTAAATTTTGAAATACAAGAGGAATGATTATAAGATAGTATGCATCACATTTAGGAAGGTGAGTATTTAGGCAACTTACGTTACACACTTGTGTCTACTGAGTCATGATGTAAAATACAAATCCTGTCCAGAAAAAAATCTAGCCATAAATGCCTCTCTTTTTCATATTACATGGCTGGATACCTTCTGGACTGCCCTCATATAGTTCTACATTTAGTTGAGGTCAAAGAAGTTTGAGAGCCATTGAACTATGGGGTGGATGTGCTGAATATTATGGGATGAGTGATGGGTGATAATTTCTCATCTGAGAGACTTGGCTGTTGGTTATTACCAAGATAGGGGTTTGAAGTGTAATGGGATTAATTTTGATAATTGCTAGAGCAGAGTACACAGTTAAAAATACTTTGGCCCTGACATTTTAGCAAGGAGATCTGTGTACCTCTGCTGAGTTACTGTTATAAATGAATTTCTAAGCTCTTTCTTAGGCAACTAGCACTTGTCTGAAACTCCGAGACCCCAAAGAACTGGCTCTATTTCTGGCCTTAGTTCTCAGCCTCCTACCTGAATGATCTGTTACAGGACTACTCAGCAGAGTATAGGCTTCTTAAACTCCTTTGCTTACCTCCTTTAGGGAGAACATTTTTTCATTTGAAGCAAGCTTAATTATCAAAGTTTTATTAGTATACAAGCTTGATTAGCTCTGTTTATCTCCAAGTTAATATTATTTTTCCCTATTATGTTTTCTGTGCAACTTAACCAAGAAATAACCTATCCCCTCTCTATAACTTACCCATTGACATCCTGTTAATTGACCTTATATTTTGTACTTTGCCCCGAAGTATTCTCTGTGGTAGTCTCTTCTGTCTAGAGCCGCTGTGCTAATAAATTTTGTTATTTTCCTTTCTAAGTGTACAGATGAAAAGTTACTATGTCAGGTTAGTTACAGTGAGATCTGTTTTCAGATTCACAATGAAGAACATTTTTTCTGAACCTTAACTCTCTTAAGCAATAGGTATGCTTTCTGCCAATGTACATGGTTTATTTTGATGTCTTAATCTCATGTTGGCAGTCGGCTCAGTTCTAGATTCTTTGTATTCTTTATTTCCCATTATTTCATGATATAACAGCACTATGATTGTCAGCGACTTTGCCAGAAACACCATTGGTAGGCTGAAAATTATTTTCTCATGGGATGCTTATGTGAGGCTGGCTGAATATCTATAAGCATAACTTCATGTAAATAGTAATAGATGTAATAAGTTAGAGATGATTTCTCTCACATTTATAATCTTGAGGCAGATAATACAGGTGACTGCTTAATTTGAGATAAATTTTGTAAATTACATTGATTTGTAATATTTTCCACTTATGTAGCATCTAAATTTAAGGTGGAAAATGAGACTATCCAAGGGTAAGGGTGGCATTACATAAGACCTAACGTGTAATAGACATTTTTAGCATCATTTATCTCAGAATATTTTTAGCGCCTTCTGTGTGCTCAAGACATTATTCCAGATTCTGGAAATAACAGTAAAGAATGTTTCTGTATTTATGAAACTTACATTCTTGTGGGATCATAAACTAATATACAATTTAAATATTAGACACTACTCAGTGAATTAAATAATGATTGAGGTTGACTGGGTGACAATTTAGTCTTGAGTAATTAGGACAGCCTTCTTTGAGGGGGTGATGTGTAGGCAGAGATCTGAATGACAAGGAGTGACCTATACAAAAACCAGAGGGAAACGCATACTGTGCAGAGGGAATAGCCAGTACAAAACTTCTAAGGCAGGATACATTTATCATATTGAGGCCACAGTCGCTAGAGTTTAAGAGGGTGACCAGATGAGGTCATAGAAGTAAACAGACCTAATCACATGGCTTGTAAACCAGTGGAAAGAATAGTATGGAACAGTATTTAGGGAACACTATCATTAATTTAGCTGGGATTGTTGAGGTGCAGAAGTGAAATTTGGGGCCAGTTAAGGAGGCTATTACATTTATCCAGGCAGGGATGATGGTAACTTGGACAGTAAAGGAAGAAAGGGTCAGATGTAGCAGAAGACACAGAAATTATTTAGTAGTCTCATCCAAACAACATGTGATTTTTCTTACATGTATGCAGAAAAATCCTTAAAGGATAAATTAATATAGGTAACAAGTTAGCTAACAGCACTATTCAAAAAACAATTTTTTGTTGTTAATTTGAGCCAGGTGTTTAGATAATGATTGGCTAAAGATGGCTAGGAAGTAAAAAGTGAACAGAACTTTAGCTTTGTTAGCAGTCTTGCTGATGAGAATCATCTGTTCAAGTATTATGGTAGGTTTATCATAAGTTAGTGCTTCAAATGCGTGCAAGTGTGATAGAAAGACCTGAGAGGGTCTGGGCTTGGCTTTTGTGCTAATAAGGGTAGATTTGGGGACACAGTTGCCGATGGCATGGCTTTGTGAAGATTTATTTTGGATGCCCAGGTTCTGTTGGCTGTTGAGGTCTATTTCACTGAGTTTTACAGGTCCTGAGGAGTTAGTTACCTGACTGTGTAGACTCTAGTTCAGAAAAAAAGAAAAAAAAGTTAAGCTCTGCAGAAAAGTTTGTGTAACGATCTCCACAATTCTCCTAAAGATGTGTAGTCAGCTAGTGCCAATGCAGATCTAAAGGAAATAACGAATTCCGGACAGTAGATGCCTTAGTTTGAATATAGCTTCTCTAGGTATTTGGTTGAAACTCATTAGTGACCTTTACCATCACTCCTTTAATGCCTCCACATTAACTAAAGTTCCAACAAATTAATTTTTGAAGCAGAATGCTTTAAAACTTGTTTTCAGTGATGAATTTCAGCCTTTCACCCCTTCAATTAACTAGTACAAGTCCTTTTCTAATGGGCTCAAATTATAGTCCACCCATTCGAAAGGGTGTCCCAAAATTCATGTAAGATTCACAATTTTCGTACAAAATTGCTTCTTGCATGAATTTTGGGACACCTTTATTATTATTATTATTATTTTAAATATATTTTTATTTATTTATTTTTGACAGAGAGAGAGAGAGAGAGAGAGAGAGAGAGAGATTCAGAGACAGAGGACTGAACTGGGGGAGCTCCCATTTCAGCATATGGTTCCGCACGGGCCGGGGCCAGGATTCGATCCTCGGTCCCCAGCGCTGCAAAGTGAGCGCTTAACCCACTGAGCCATCCCGGCTTCCCCTTTTTTATTATTTTTTAAGTAAGATCCATTGATCTCTTTAAACATACATGTATCTTTTTAGGATATTATATATGTGGATTTTCAGTACAAAATCATAGA
>PVKE010017915.1:0-30175 GCA_004027555.1 Craseonycteris thonglongyai
AGCACTGAGTTTTTAGAGGCTCAGATCCCCATTGCCCACCACATTCTCCCATAGGGGTGGTACCCCGAGGCTGAGGTGACCTGATCATGGAAGAGACACCCACCTCCTCAGGGAATCTTCTACCGTGAGAAGCCTGAACAAGATAAGAGAAAATAAAGCACTACAGTGCTACCTACTGAAAACCAAACAAATACCTCTTTGTATCAGCCTGTTGCAGAATTCATTCCTGTAGATGCCTAGGAAGAAAAATAATCCATCAAATAATATGAACAACCAAGGTAATAAGGCAACTCATAAAGAAAATGAAAATTCTCCAAAAAATAGTTAAAGACGTAGAAGTATGCGACTTAAATGACAGAGAATTCAAGATTGCAGCTCTAAAAAACTCGATGAGATTCAAGAAAACTCAGATAGGCACTTTAATGAACTCAGAAATAAAATCAATGAACAAAAGGAATACTTTACCAAAGAGATTAAAATTTCAAATGAGAACCAAATAGAAATTTTAGAGCTGAAAAATTCAATAAAAGTAATGAAGAATGAAATAGCAAGCTTAGGAAATAGAGATGACCAGATGAAAGAAAGAATTAAGTGATATCAAAGATAGAAATCTGGAAATGACATAGATGGAAGAAGTCAAAGACTTGAGAGTTAAAAGAAATGAAAGAACTGTACAAGAACTGTATGACTCCATCAGAAAGAACAATATAAGAATAATGGATATAGCACAAAAGAGGAAAAAGTGAACATAAAGCTTATTCAAACAAGTAGTCAGTGAGAATTTCCCAAAATTATGGAAAGAAATGGATCCGCAAATCCAAGAAGCAAACAGAATACCTAATCATCTCAATTGTATAAGGCTTTCTCCAAGCCACATTTATTATACTGAAACTCAAAAAGTAATGATGAAGAAAGAATTTTCAGGGTAACCAGGGAAAAGAAGACTGTAACCTAAAAATGCAAAGCCCATTTGATTATCATCAGATTTTTCAGCAGAAATTCAACAAGCTAGGAGAGAATAAACTCAAATATTCAAATTATTGAAAGAGAGCAATTACTAGCCAAGAATAATATATCCAGTAAAGTTATGTTTTAAATATTAAGGAATAATAAAGACCTTTTCATATATACAGAAGCTGAGGGACTTTTCCACCACTAGGCCCGCATTACAGGAAATATTGAAGGAGATTATTCTACCTGAAACAAAAAGACAAAAGGATTCAAAACTATGAGTAAGATTATTAACAGACACACAGAAGCAGGAAGTGTAAACCTCTATTCAGAATAGGCCACTATACACTTAAACTTAACATAAAGGGCAAAGGGAATAAAAACTTAGAAAAAGAGAAGACAATGGGGAGCCAGGATGGCTCAGCAGGTTAAGCGCTTGCTTTGCAGCCAGAGGGACCGAGGATCAAATCCCAGCCCCAGCCTGTGCAGAGCCATATACTGAAGTGGGTGTGCTTCCCATGCTGGAGGCTCCATTCCAGTTCATGCACCCTGGTTTGACCCCTGGCTCAAGGGGGCATGCCTCCCATGCAGGAGGCCCTCAGCCCAGCTCCTGCCCTGAGTGGCCCCCATCCACCTGTGTGGAATGAAACCATGTTGAAAACTAATAACATACAACTATGGAGACTGCTGTGGGCCCTCCCCCTCTCTCTGTCTCTGTCAAAAACAATAAAATACTTTTTTTAAAAAAAGAGAGAAGATACTATGCTATGGCAACTAAGAAATGAACTCATAAGTATAAATAGGGATAATTTTTGACAACAAAAACAAAGGGAAGAGGGTAAAGTTCTGAATTTGAAAAGGGGAATGAAGATATGATGCATGCTAATGAAAAAGGACTACTGTATATATGAAACTTTCTTTTGCATAAATTTAATGGTGACCACTCAAAAAAAATTTGAATCTGAGACACATAACATGAAAAACAGAGGGGACAGAGGGAAAAACCATAGACTACCACCAAACTAAAATAAGACAAACACAAAGGCAAAGCAACAGTGGAGACATCAAGCTGCCAAACAAGAGACAAAATAGCTATAGGAAATCCTCATGTATCAGCAATCATTCGAAATGTAAATGGACTAAACTCAGCAATAAAAAGGCACAGAGTAGCCGATTGGATAAAAAAAAAAAAAATGGACAGGCAAAAAACAAAAGCCAACCATATGCTGCCTTCAAGAGATAAATCTCAAAAAAAAAAAGAGAGAGAGAGACAAATCTCAGTTGCAAGGAGAAATATAGACTCAAAATGAAAGGTTGGAAAACAATAATCCAAGCTAATAGCATTCTGAGAAAAGCAGGTGTACTCATACTTTATCTTATGAAATATACTTCAGGTTTCAAAAGGTAACAAGATAAAGATGGACATTTCATGATAAAGGGACAATACAACAAAAAGATATAACACTTATCAATATCCTTATATATGTTCCCAATCAGGGAGCACCAAAATATATAAAGCAATTAAAACAGAAATAAAGGGAGAAACTGATAAAAACAAAATTATAATACGGGACCTAATACTCTATTGATAACTATCACTAGATCATCTAAACAGAAAGTTGATAAGCAAAAATCAGCCTTAAATGACAATTAGACCAGAGATGTTCTACTTTTTGCTTCTCTGGGCCATGTTGGAAGAAGAAGAGTTGTCTTGGGCCACACATAAAATTCATTACCACTAACGATAGCTGATGAGCTAGGGGGAAAAAAGGTAGTAAAAATATCTCATAATGTTTTTAAAAAGTTTACAAATTTGTTTTGGGCTGCATTCAAAGCCATCTTGGGCTGCACACGGCACCCAGGCCTCGGGTTGAACAAGCTTGCTATAAGAGATTATTAAAAGAAATTGAAGACACAAAGAAATCAAAAGATAATATTCCATGTTCATGGTTTGGAAAAAAATCAATGTAATTAAAATGGCCATATTAACACCCAAAGCAATATACAGATTTAATGTAATTCCCATCACAATCCCAGTGACATCTTTTAAAGAAATAGACAAAATAATCATCAGATTTGTATGGACTCACAAAAGATCCTAAATAGTCAAAGCTATCTAATGAAAAATTAATAAAGCTGTAGGCATCACATTCCCTGACTTCAAATTATACTACAAAGCAATAATAATCAAAACAGACACACAGACCAATGGAATAGAACCAAGAACCCAGAAGTAAACCCACATATACATGAGAAGATAGATTCCAACAAAGGAGACAAAAACATACAATGGAGAAAAGAAAACCTCTTCAGCAAATGGTGATGGAAAAATTGAAAGTCATGTGCCAAAGAATGAAGCTAGACTGCTATTTGTCACTGTCTACCAAAATTAAGTCAAAGTCAATGGAAGACCTAAAAATAGGACTTGAAACAAATTGCATAGAAGAAAACATCGGTACTAAACTTATGAATCTTGGGGGTTCAGGGAGAAATTTATGAATTTGATCTCAAGATCAAGGGAAATAAAAGCAAAAATAAATTATGGAACTATACTAAACTAAAAAGCCTCTGCACAGCAAACGAAACCAACAGAACAAAGAAGCAACCAATTGAATGGTAGAACACAGTTGCAAACTACGCTTCCAATGAGAGGTTAATATTCAAAATATATAAAGAACTCATACAGCTCAACAACTAAAAAACAAACAATCCAGTTTGAAAAATGGGCGGATGACCTGAACAGACACTTCTCCCGTGAAAACATACCAAAAGCCAACAGATGTATGAAAAATGCTCAACTTCACTATTAGGGAAATGCAAATCAAAACCACAATTAGATATCACCGCACACCTGTTAGAATGGCTGTTATCAACAAGACAAGGAATAACAAGTGTTGGAAAGGCTGTGGAGAAAAAAGAACCCTCATACACTGCTGATGGGAATGTAAGTTGGTACAACCACTATGCAAAGTAGTATAGAGGTTCCTTAGTAAATTAAAAATAGAATTACCATATGACCCAGCAATCTCTCTTTTGGGTGTCTACCCAAAAGAACCTGAAAACATTTTTCTGTAAAGCTACATTTACCTCTATGTTAATTGCAGCATTATTCTTGGTGGCCAAGACATGAAAACAACCAAAGTGTCCTATAGATAGATGACCAGATAAAGAAGATGTGGTACATGTACTCAGCCATTAAAAAGATGAAATACTGCCATTTGTGAAAACATGGATGGATCTGGAGATTATTGTGCTAGATAAAGTAAGTCAGAAAAAGTCAAGAACCATATGATTTCACTCAGATGGGATATAAATTTGAAAACAGCATAGGAACAAGACAAACAAAGACTTGTAGACACAGACAACAGTTAAGTGGTTACCAGAGGGTTAGGAGAAAGTGGGGTGGTAATAGAGGGTAATTGGGGTCAATATATGGTGATGGAATGAGAACTGACTGGGTAGGTGATAAACACACAATGCACTGTATAAGATGG
This sequence comes from Craseonycteris thonglongyai, assembly GCA_004027555.1. Taxonomy (NCBI): domain Eukaryota; kingdom Metazoa; phylum Chordata; class Mammalia; order Chiroptera; family Craseonycteridae; genus Craseonycteris; species Craseonycteris thonglongyai. Next base: position 4,446 of record PVKE010017915.1, read on the forward strand.
TGTGTTGCAGAATCATACACTTGAAATCTATAATTTTACTAACTAATCTCATCCCACAAATTTAATAAAGATAAAATATAAAAAAGTCTATAATTCTTTTCACCTAAAACTAATATAAAAAATATTGAATATCAACTGAAATTGGAAAATTAAAATAATAATGAAATGAAATAAAAAGTTTACAATTCTAGATAGAGCATAAACAAAGTTAATATGTAAAATAGATATGTTTTATAGTGATGAGGGCTGAGAAAAATGGAGCATGGAAGAAGGGTAGAAAGTAAATGAAGGAGGGTGTTAACAATTTTAATTAGGGCAGCAGGAAAGGCCTCATTGAGATGGTGTAGCAAAAAGGCCTCCTTCATTTGTGTAAAGACCTAAAGAAACTGTTCATTAAAAAAAAATCTGCTTCATAAAGCTCAATGTATTTAAATAACACACTAGATTAGTGTTGAATTTTAATATTCTTCTAATTACATAACGATGAGAACATTGAAAACCGTAATATCCTGGAACTGGCATCACCATATTTAGTGTGTCCTATTAGTGTAGTTTATCATTTATTTATAGTATTTTAAAGGATAAATTTATTGCTTTATGTGGTAATTCTACTAACTTTCTGACCTCCTACTGCAGTAAATGTGTAATTTGGTTGGTTTATCTCTGTGGTGGAAAGGAAATCAATTAAATTCTATTAACACACATAGGTTCTAATGCACTAAAGTACATTTTAAATCCCATGGTATTGTGAATGTGTATACTGGATATCAATTTATTCCAAATTTTTAAAAAATGCTGTTTGTATAGTATGGTTATTTAACACTCTTTTCTAGATCTTTTGTAAATGCCAGGAAATGGGAGAGACTAGTATTTTTTCAGTTTTTTTATATTTATGATTTTTTTCTCTAAAATGCTGTTATAGTTTATTGCCTAGCCAACTTTTAAAAAATTATTTGAATGTAGTACATAAGAATATTAATATACATAATATTTCATTGCATTCTGAGAATTTAATCCTGCCATTAAAACACTTTCCAATACATCTTAAAAATAGAATTCTTTATACTTTTTATTCTTCAGGTATAGGTCAAAAGGAGAGAGAATGATTACTGTGCTTTAATTATCTAAGTACCAAATTTGCCTATCGGTTAACACTTAATCTGAGTTGTAGTTCAATCTAACTGTCATTCCAGTGGTATGGTCACCTAGTAGGAGAGTAGAGGTAGGCTTTGTGCTCTCCTGCTTCCTCTGGAGTCAGGGTGCCTGTGGAACCCAGTGTGGTGTAACCCCTTGCAATGACATTGCAGTAGTATAAAATAGTCACACCCCAAAAATTGCTGGATAGAGAAAAGCATAATACATTTTTTTTACGAAAGTTTATGTCACTAAAATTGGTTTTAGTTTTAAGTCAGGTTTCTCATGGTTGTATCAAAGTTGTTATTTCAAGACACTTGTGGGAAGCTGGGATGGCTCAGATGGTTGAGTGCTTGTGTTGCAGCCCCAGGGTCTAAGGATCAAATTCCAGCCCCGGCCTGGGTGGACCAATAGGCTGAACTGTGGTGTGCCCCAAGTTCGGTTCTCACTGAAATGAGCCTCCTATCTGGGAGGCCCCCAGTTCGTCCCACCCCAGACAGGAGGCCCCTGGCCAGTTCCTGCCCTGTGCAGCCCCATCCCCACCTGTGGAATGAAACTATGTAGAAAACTAATGATGTGCAACTATACAGACTGCTCTGGGCCCTCCCACTTCTCTCTGTTCTTCTTTATCTCTCTCTGTCTCTCTCTGTCAAAAACAATAAAAATAAATCTTAAAAAAAGATACTTGTAATATTATTACATATGTTTTATAGTCATCTTAAGTTATATTCTATTAGTTTAAAGTACCTCACTGCAACAGTAATTATCTATAGAAATTAATGTACATTGTAATATATTCATTCTGTTCTTTCACAATAACGAAAAGTCTTAGCATATACCATTCCTTAATTGTACCATTAAATTGTATTCTGCTATATGTTGCATATAGTGTTTTTACTTTTTAAAAAAATTAGTAAAACTGTAAAATAAACAGTTGATTCTTAATAATGTCTAAAGGATTGAATGAATGCAAAAATAATTACCCATTACTCAATTTACCTATTTTAGGAGAAGTTCCTGCCTTGTGACATTTAAAGTGAGTTTATGAAAATACTTTGGCTACTCAAGTTTTGTAATACCAATTAAAAAATGTCTTTGAATTAGGATTGAGGGATAAAACAAAATGATGGTAAAGGAATATTGTAGTAGAGTAAATGAATAAAAACATGTTTTAGTATGAACCGTAGGAGAGTCCTGAAAGTTAGACAGAAGTGCAGGTTATGAAAGGTTCAGTACACAAATAAAGTGAATGGGTGACACGGATGTTACAGCCACATTTCAGATTGACTATGAAGGGTAAGCGAGTCAACAATCAGATGATTAACTAAATTCCTTATTAAAAAACATTCATCCTTTTGTTTTAATACACTTTTGTACAATAAGTTATGTCCTAATAAAAATTAAAGAGCAAGTTGCATTTGGAAGATCAGGTCATTGTACATTGTAACTCATTGACATTAGGCCACATAACTGAATAATGTCTTCCTTCAGTGAAATACATCAAATGAGATCAACAATTATGACTCATAAACATGCCTTGCAGGCATAAAACAGCAGGGAATTAGCATGTGAGGCTGATAAATATGCATGTAAATAAGCTCCCAAAGGAATAACATGGGTTTGATTGATAGGTTTAGAATTGGAACATATGTAAACCCCTTTATTCCTCATTCTGGTGTAGCTAAGTGAAGATGCGTTTTACTTGTTAAAAACTTTCAATAACTTTGTAAATCTTAATACCACATCTGTTTTTTTTTGTTGTTGTTGATGTTGTTGATTTTTTTTGTATGTCAGTTGTAAGATTAATTGAACTGTCTACAGGCTGGATGGCCCTCATATACAGTAAATGGCGAAACATATGAATGAGTGGCTATGCTTCTGGGGCAAGACATTGGGTAAGAATCTTTAGGAAATCTAATTGTTTTACATTGTAAAATGATGTATGGTTATAGGACACATCTTTAGGAAATAAAGATGTGATATAGTGGTTAACTTGGACTCTCTTAACTATACTTCATATCCTTTCTATATTTAGCTTCTAACAATTAAATTCTTGGTTCTTCATATTACTGCTTTGATTGAAATGTATCTTTATTTTAGTTCTTGATATGTATATGCTTTTCTGGCCCTTTCACAATAATACAGTAGTGGAACAATATTAGAAAACACATACTTAAACACTACCTGCATATCGGGGTCTCTGGTTTTGTGCTCATGCTGCCCGTTAGCCACTAGATGACTTTTGGAACTCTTAATTCTCTCCTTAAGGCTCAGGTCATTTCAGGTAAATGGAAGGAGAAATTCGGCTTTTGATTTCCTGGTGCAGAGTCGTAAGTATTATTGCCGTGGGAGGTTCAGAGATTTGCTAGTAGCTAAAGGCATTATGGGATCAGTTGGTGCCCACATCTCTAAGAGAAGAGCTTTCCTGTCTCCTCTAGTAATAAACTAGTGAATAAAAAGCAGCATTAGCTTAATACCACAAAAGAGCCTGTGGTTTCAAAGGAATCATGGTTTTGGTTTGCTGACACAGACTGAGTTCTATACAGCCTGAATCCCTCATTTTGCAGGTCAGGGTTGCGGATGTAAATATTAGGCCTTCCAAGTTTTATGGTTGTGTTCTAGGTACATGGGATACATCAGTGAACAAAATGAGATCCTTGCCCCCGTGGAGCTTACATTCTAACAAAAGCAGATAGTAGTAAGTGTCTTTAAAAGTGATCATTGCTTTGGAAAGAAGAAATAAACATTGCAGTTTAAGGGGATAGTTAATGTCTGTCAGGAGGTTGCAGAATTAAATATCAGTGTTTATCATTGAGGAAAACATTTTTTGAGCTAAGGCTTAAATGAGATAAAAGAATGAGCCATATGAATATTGGTGGAAGGGCATTCCAAACTGAGGAAATGACAAGTAAAAAGGTCCTAGGGCAGGAGCTGACATGCACATTCTCTGCAAGTCAAGTGAGGATACTGGGAGATAACAAGTGTCCATTTTAATGCTCAAAGGATGTCAAAATCCTCAAGTGTGCCTAAATGATTATACACAAGATCTGAGTTGACTGAATTTCCCTCTCTAGTGGTCTTGCTGTTGGGTGCCTCTGACCTTTTGGTCATTCTTGCCTTTAGACCTTTTGCATTTTGGCACTTTATTTTACGCTGTTTATTTAAAATGTATACTTACCTTCTAACATGATTATTTTCCTGTTTTAGTTTCTGTTTTCACCTTAATACAGTCAGATTGAGTTAGGAGCAAAGGCATGATTTTCTTTTAATATATTAAAATGGCTATAGGAGAAAGTAGATTTAGTTAGGGGATACAGAGTTCATACTCTGAAAGTAAGGAAAACCAGGCAAACCACTTGTCAAGACATAAGGGATTTAGGTCCACAGTCCACAAACTGTATGTTATAATTGTTTGGGAGGGGTACTTTACTCATTTCCTCTCACCTTTTCCTCATTTACTTCCAAGCATTTGGAAGCACTTAAGGGCAGGGTTTTTTTTGGGGGGTGGGAGGGTGGGGAGGTGGGATGTGGAGGGTTAGAGCGTTTGCCATGGTAAGCTAGGAAAGTCTACTGCTGTTTAGTGGGTAATTGCTACAGACTTTGCAATGCATTGAACGGTTCCATATAAGAAACTATCGTCCTCCAAATGCTCACAGCTATACTGCTCAGAAACACTGCAACAAAAATGCTAGAGACCAGGTTATTTCAAGCAAGCAAGGGAATCTTTTAGGACTTGGGGAGGCAGTTTTCTGGAAGAGTAAAGATTATGTAGCTAAACGAGGGCAGCAAGGGGAGTTTCTGATCCTAAATGAGCTGGAAACCGGGCTAAAATTGTATTTGTTATTGTGGGAAAGCAGAGACTTCTAGGTAAAGGTATATGTTTGTGTACACACATTCAAGTAAAGGCAGAGCCCTGCATGTACTCCTGGGACTCTACTAGCCTCAATGCTTATTTGTGAACACAAAGTTAACACAATCAGAATTTCATATTATGGTGCTCTGGTTCTAGTTAATGAAACAATCTTTAGGAATATATATTTAAATACATGATTGGCTGGGATAGGAATTCTGATCATTACAAATTGGTAGTTTTGTTTTTAAAGTTGCAAACTTGTCTTTAAAGAATTTATAGCATACGAGCAGCCATTATTGATATAATAAGAACCATTACATGGCTGGATACGAGTACTTTCCAACAACCCTCATATATCCTATAAAGATTCTCTTGGAAATGAGAATTTAATTTCCACGATAACTCACAGAAGTGAATTTTGGCTGTAAGGACCTTTTCTGGGTTAACTTAGCAGTAAAACAATCTTAGGTACTAAAATGTCTGATCACTTAGAACAAAAGTTGTATAGAAAAGGAAGTAATATTTTGAAACATTTTTAAAAGGACAACTTTAAACAAACAGCAGTTCCCTTGTCTGTTTCATGCACTCTGGATCCCTGCACCAGGGCACATAGCTTTAAAATGATTGTAATGAAAGAAGTGAAACACATCAGATATTTAGCCTTAGTTTCCTGGCCAGAACAAAAGGTTTAACACTGTGAGTTATATAAGTTTCATCCTTTAATGAATGAAAAAAAATATTGCTAAGAATACATTTCTTGGTATTAACTTGAAAAGGAATTAATCAAATTGGCTCTTATGCAATAATCATTGATCCTAGGTAAAGGTGATTGCTAACTATGTATTTTTTTAAGAAAATGCATAAATATTCATAACACCTTGGTAATTATTAGTCATTCTGTAGTCTTGAGTAATTGTAACTTTTTGTATCTGTCCCAAAGAAAGAGACAAAGCAGAAGGCATACAGGATGTTTGCAGTGACGCCTAGATTAAATCTGAACCTTGTAACTGCTCCCTCAATGTCAGGAAGGAGGGAGCTGAGGATGGGCTAAGGGCTGGTGAGAGCTGGATCCATACTAGGAGACAGCATCCTACGTGAGAAAATCAGGAAGGCACCGAACCACTGGGATGAAGGATCAGACCCAGAATAATAACAATAAAAAATACTTCTTGGTGTGCATTTTATCTATAGCAACGCAAAGTATTTATAATTATCTCATTAAAATTTTAAAAGCATGATGGGTTTTTAAAAACAAAAGTGGATACCGGTATATGTCAAATAATTGTGTCATGCCCATTATTATTCATAATAAGAGTAACTCACCATATTTTCTTTTTAGTAGTATTGCTTTATTTTAGAAAATACAAAATATTTATTTGTGCCTTAAAACATTTACTCCCAAAATTTATTTTTTCTCACTTTGTTTTCATTATAAACTTAAATTTTAAATTACAGTTGACATACAATATTTTATTCATTTCAGGTATATACAGCATAATGATTAGGATAAATTTATTGCTTTATGTGGTATTAACTTACAAATTGATTACTCCAATAAATTTAGAACCCATCAGACACCATTCATAGTTATTACAATATTACTGAGTCCATTCTCTATACTGTACTTTAAATTCCTATAACTATTTTGTAACTGCCATTTGTACTTCACCTTTTTCACACATCCACTCAACACTTCTTCCATCTAACAATCATCAAAATGTTCTCTGTATCTATGGATAGATGCCATATGATTTCATTTATATGTGGAATCTAAAGAACAGAATAAATGAACAAACAAATTAGAAACATTCATTATAAATTTTTTAATTCCTTTGTGATAAAATTGCAATCTTGGTATTTTTCAGTAACTTAACTGTTGCTGTTGATGATGAACCTTTGATAAAAATAAAAAACAAAACTAAGGACATAATTTCTAAAAATAAATTATAATTCGGAGGAAATGGCCTAAAGCCAATGAAATCTAGGGCCCTTTATTTCTATAGGAATTTCTTGTCTAGTGGTCTGACTAGATCAAATAGAGAAAAAAGAATCCTTAAAGGAAACAATAGCTAGCCCCTGTATTATGTGATCATTATCTCCCAATTCAAATTATACTGTGAACCAATAAACTCCATATCTAAAATCTCCATCACTGTTTCCTGGAGTTAGGAAAAAGAGGAAGTAAGCAAGTAGAGGAGAGTAATGGAAATATGGTAATTAAAAAATAAGTTTGCCAGCACATTGCCTTAGATGAATTTTCTTACACTTTGTCTCAATATTTAACACTAATAGAGTAATCAGTTTAGGAACCTGTTGTGCAGATATTCTTTATATTTGGTTTATTCATCTGTTTTCCCAGCTAGACTGTTCTTCCTTTGAAAGCAGAGACTGTGTGTTTCATCCCTTAATTCCCCTAGGCACATGGCAGAAGCTCACTAAGTTTTTACTAAATGAACTGACTCAGATTTTTTAGCTAGCAAATACGCTTACAGTAAGGCAGTAATATTTCATCATTCTATGAGATTACTGACTTGTATTCTCACTGGGACCTCTTCTTCCATTGATATGGACTATAGGGAGTCTTGCAGACAGAGCCAAAATATTTATCAAGAAGCAATCCAGGGGAAGCCAGGATGGCTCAGTGGGTTAAGCACTTGCTTTGCAGCCCCGGGGACCAAGGATCGAATCCTGACCCCAGCCTGTGCAGACCCATATACTGAATTGGGGTGTGCCTCTCATGTGGGAAGCCCTCAGCACAGTTTACCCCCTGCGTGGCCGCCACCCACCTGTGTGGAATGAAACCATGTTGAAAACTGATGACGTACAACTATGGAGACTGCTCTGCCCCCCACCCCCTTCTCGCTGCTTCTCTCTGTCTCTGTCTCTGTCTCTCTCCATCTCTGTCAAAATCAATAAAATAAATCTTAAAAAAAAAAAAAAGAAGCAATCTATGTGAGAAAATACTGTTGATACCTCAGAATGTCATAAAACATGGCAAAGATCTGGAAAATATGACAAGAACGTATAATCAGTTATTTATATCGAATGTGAGGCAACTCAGGCCTGCACAGCATCTGAGTTCAAGTATCATCACCTCTTAATGGACTGACCAGAAGAAATTGGTTAAAAATATGTTCTTTTAGGAATTACCTTACTTAATTGACTTTGTTTGGCATTTCCCATGAGTACACTAGAATGTGGCTGCCAAAAAACAAAGATTTGAATTTGGGTATATTTGATATTCAGTTCTTATTCTCAATAGTTACATAGTCAGAGCCATTGCTTCTTGAAATATTTCTCAGTTTCTAATAATGTAATCATATAATCTATTTAAAGGACAAGATAAATATTCCTGTTTGCCAGACCCAAAGATTGGGTATCAGTTTGTTGATATTTATGAAGTGTTTACACTGAAAATAAGTGTGTGTGTGTGTGTGTGTGTGTGTGTGTGTGTGTGTGTGTGTGTGTGTGTGTGCTGAAGTCAACACCAGAGCCTTTTCTTTATCTTGTGCAGAACTCTTACTTTCTGCTCGGAAGGTTTCTCAAAGCTTTACCTTGTTGATCTAGACCAGGAATGGACGCATTTTTTTCTTTTTGTAAATAGCCAGATAGTAAATGATTTAAGCCTTGCAGGCATATATGGTCTGTAGCAGCTATTGAACTCTATCCTTGTAACACAAAAGCAGCCACAGAAAATGTGTAAAATAATGAGTATGGCTGTATGCCAGCAGAACTTTATTCATGATAACTAAAGTCTGAGTTTTAGTTTTCATGTGTTACAAAATAACCTCATTTTGATTAAAAAAAAATTTTTTTTTGAAATATAGAAACCATTGCTAACCTCATAGGCCATACAACACCAGCTGTAATTTCTAGATGCCCTGATCGAGACTTGCATAGGAAGAATCACAGTTTGGTTTTGTTTGCTTGAAAAAAATTTTTTCTTAATATAATTTTTTAATGCTATCTGTTGCTATCTTAAAAACAGTCAAACTATTTACCATATTGTTTGTTTTCTAAAGAAGGTAGTTTGCACTGTGTGGTAATATCCTATGTACTTTTTTTTATTAAGATGGCTTCATTCCTTTGTTTATTTGGTGCTGGGAATGCTTAGATGAATGAGAGTACTCCTTGGTCCAAGGAATTTATAATATAGTGAGAAAAATAAAGACCTCACTTAAAAATGTATCTTTTACATGGCTCTGGTTTTACTAGGAAGAAATGAGAGGAACATTCAAAATATAGGGAGTGGTAAAATCAAAGAGGACAGAAAAGGATATACACCATGTTGAAAAAGGTGATATTTTAGGATTGAAGGCAGGATGGATTTCTTATTGGTGATTGCTATGAGATAAGGGAATAATGAGTGGCACAGTGTAGAATGGATTATAAAACAGAGCTAGGCTATGAGATAATGAGGTTGTCAAAAAAAGGACATAATAGTGTTAAGGGAAGAAGAATATAGATAAGAAACTGTACAAAGTGATTCTTGTATAGTTTAAATCAGATGCTGGAGACAGAAGCCATCAGTGGTAAATGTTTGAGCATTCAGATGAGAAAGTGGAAGTAGTGTCTATACACCACTGTTTTAAGCAGTGGTGAAGTAAGCAAAATAAGGTTAGAAAAAGAATGCTCTAGCCTAAGCTTGTCCAACCCCTGGGCTTTGAATGCGGCCCAACACAAATCTGTAAACTTTCTTAAAACATTATGAGATTATTTTGCTATATATATATTTTTAGCTTCTAATCTGCCGTTAGTGTTAGTTTATTTTATGTGTGACCCAAAACAGTTCTTCCGATGTGGCCCAGGGCAACCAAAAGATTGAACACCCCTGCTCTAGCTTTAGAAAGTGTTTTTTTTAATTTTTTTTTTTTATTTTACTGTTTTTGACAGCAACAGAGAGACAGAGACAGAGAAAAAGGGGAGGACCCAGAGCAGTGCCCATAGTTGTACGTCATCAGTTTTCAACATGGTTTCATTCCACACAGGTGGGCGGGGCCACACAGGGCAGGAACTGGGTTGGGAGCCTCCCGCATGGGAGACACACCTCATTTCAGCATATGAGCCCTGCACAGGCCAGGTGGGGATTCAGTCCTGGGTCCCTAAGGCTGCAAAGTGAGTGCTTAACCTACTGAGCCATCCTGGCTTCCCCTAGAAAGGATTTTTAAGTCTCTGGAAAACAATTTCCCTTGAAAGGGAGAAGGAATCAATAAAGAAGAAGGATTTCTAGTTGATATAGACATAAGGCCTCAGTAAAGGAGAATGGGAGACAATAAACTATCTGGTAATTAAAAGAGAAGTTTTGATTAGTGAGAAGTATATGGTGGCATCTTGTGTTGAAGTGGAGAAGTCAATTGGGAAAACCAGTAACTTGTCTGGGTGACCTAGATTTTTGTTTACTTATTAAGAGTAAGGACAGCAAGTACAGAAAAGGAACTTGAGAAATAAATGTGAATAAAATTAATGATGAAATCAACACCCAGGAGAAGAAGATACAGTTGAGACAGGGTCACGTGAAATTGTGTGAATCCCATCAGCACCCTTCATGTTCTGCCTTCTGCGATGACCAGAGCAGAGCTCAGTGGCTGGAAAGTACAGTTGCTCAAATATTTGTTGCAATACCAGCATTAAGATGAGGGAAGTGAAAAGATTGTATGACTGTTTTCTTCTTTGCCTTGGGCTTTACTGTGAAATGGCAATGTTACTGATCTTGTCTTCATTTAAAATTTTGATGTTTTGTTAATTATGAAATTTTTTGCATTGGTGCGATTTTTAAATAATATTACTTTAAAATATTTTTTATCTTACTGAGATTTTAGCATCCAATGGGGATGAACAGAGTTAAATTTATGAACAAAATAAGTGTGTAACTTTACTTACTCACTTCACCCTAACCTAATCCTAATTCATTGAAGAAAGTGTGGTCTCCTGGGGCCAATGATTGACTTGGAGGGCATAGCGGATGATCAAAGAAGACGGAACATAGAGTCTTTGAGAATGTAAGCTTGGAACGATGGACCACAATAGCCAAAGCATTAGAACCTACAAGTAGGTAAAAGGGACCAACAAGTTAAGGATTGAATCAGCTTTTTGACACCCAGTCCATGCTTTCTCATGTTACCTTCAAAATATCTGTAGAAATAGAGCCACGCACAAAATTAAGCATTGCTGCAACCTTAGTATTTATCAGTAATCTGTCATAACACCAGGAAGAAGTTCTGCAAGCCAAAATGCAAATAGGCGTTCAAAGCAGAATGGGAGCAGGGTGAGACAGAAAGGTGGTAGGAGGTTTTTTATTTTTGCTTTTGAGTTTTTTGTTTTTGTTTTTTAATTCCACTGTATACTTATTATTCCTTTGAGAAACCAGGCTTTTGAAGAAAGAAGTACTTTTCTGCTCTGAGGGAATTGCTTTGTGACAGGAGCATTTCAAGACCATGCTGACCTCTTACTACCAATTATTCACCCATTAGTGCCTTACTTTATTTAGCATTGAAGTTCCTGATAATATAGTGTGGCCAAGATAAAAGAAGATGACACATTGTATTTTGAAATAGGAAAATGGATGCAAGAAGAGGTGTAGAACCATGGGATCTGTGCAGTCTGGCATAACATTTTTAATGGCTGTGTCTTTAAAGAGAGCGTAATGCTTCAGTTTATCCAGGATTTATTTTTCTTTTGTATAGAAGGAAACATGGCTAAGTTTCTTAAGATTTGAAAGATTTAAATATCAATATGTGGATAATGAAGGAAACCAAGGAAATTAATTCACCACCCTCCCCTTCTTTCCCATTTATTAAGAAAGAGCAGAGCTGACTTCTTTAAAAGAATGAGTAAATAGTCAAACAAAGACCAAAAGTGTCAGTGGTATAAAATAAGGGGAGCATTGTTCTTAGGGGACAGAGTAAAAATATATTCATAGATTTAAATATAAGAAAGGGAGGTAAATTTTATGAAAATATATTGTATTTACAATAAGTATATACGTTCTTTTGAAGCAAAGTATGAAAGATGTTAAAAGACCGAGGTGAAAAGAAATCTGACTGAGATATAGGAAAAGATAGCTGGAAAGAAATTACGAGAAGTTAAAAATATTATAACTGTATTAAAATATCTGTTAGAAGCAGTAAAGAACAAAATCGATAAAGCAAAAATTTAATGTGTAGATAGGACAAATTGAAAGGACTGTATAAAATGAAGTGATGAGTATGATGAGAACTAAAGTCCCTTCCAGAATGAATGGAGGTTAGGAAGGACAGGAGACCACTTCACAAGGACTTTGATATTTTGGGTGGAAGTTAAAACTTGAATTTGTAATTAGGTCAAACAAAACATACACATGCACACAGCACTGTAAAACTTTAACTCATGTTTTACCTTGATAGACCTGATTATTTATGTGAAAATTATTTTGGTAGTTATTTTATAATTATTCAGTGAGAAAGAAGATACTAAGTCTTCTGAGAAGTATCAGTCCATGAGTTAAGACATGAAGCCAGGGAAAGGGTTTGGTGGCTTTGCAAATAATGGACAGTGTAAGCAGTTTCAAAGCATTGTGGAAAATAAATTCGCACAACTCTGTGACTATCAGATATACAGGTGAAAGAGTGAAAACTTCCACATCTGGGATTTGAGAGAAGCCCACAGGAAATGCATAAGAACATATTAACAAAACCTGTTGGAAATATAAGGAAAGGAGACTTTCAACCAGACAGGTAGGTAGGTAGGTAGGTAGGTAGGTCGGTAGGGGTGTGTGTGTGTGTGTGTGTGTGTGTGTGTGTGTGTGTGTGTGTGTAGAGAACATGAACAATTATCCTAACTTAAAATGAAGTTAAATTGTGCTTACATTATTGATTTGGTATTAAAAATTAAAACATGTCTGGGAGTAATATATACCATAAACTTCTTATATTTCTAATTATACTGCCTTGTCCTATGCTGTGCTTGAATCAACCTACTGTGGAATGTTATTTTCTGAGCTTTATTTGCAAGTTAACATTTTAATAATTATCATAAATAGTTACCTGATTTGCATATTCTGGTTCATAATCCAACTGTTCTATGGATCAACCACAGTTCCCCTATTATTCATGCCAAGACTTGTATATTAGTCTGAATAATCTATCCTAGACTACATTTCTGTTTCCAGTTTTCTGAGCTTTTTATAACTCTTAAGTGTAGTGCGTTTTTAATTAAAAGATTGAATCATGAATGTGCTAGTAAAATAATCTCCCAGCCCACCATTATATTGAAGCTAATTTTTATTGTTGTAAGATCACCAATATTTCTATGCAGTATCTTTTATAGCTGTATGAGTTTGATATTCAAGTATTATGTGATGCATCATCTTTTGTTCTTTCAGAATATGCATATATTGAAATAAACGATTGTAGAGCACACATAAAAACTGAAAAATTTGGGAACATTACTTTTCGAGAGTCAAATTATAAAATCTATGTAAAACAAATAACAGTACTGATGGTCATATTAGAGAAGGGAAATGACAGATATGATCAGTAATTTGGCTATAATGTAATTAATGATATGAACATACCTAGATAACTTAATCTGTGAAAAGGAGGGTCAGCTGCAAATAGAAGGAGGTAAGTATTGGTAATAACCATTTGAGTATTAGCTATAGATAGAGCAATTGTTTTAGAAAGCCATAATGTTCTTAGTCATCTCCAAATTCATCAAGTTAGAAAAATTTGAAGCCATTAAAGTGAGTCTTCCAATCCCCATTTACTATGGTATTTTTCTTAACAATTTACATTCTAAAACCTTGACGTCCCAGGTAGTTTTTCTTATATGTAGACACTGCAGTGGCTAGACTCATAAATATCTAATCCTCCTCACAGATATTTGTTGGTTCCACATAATACATTCATTAATTTTCATATGTACTTTATTTTCTTATATGAATAGAACTGACTTAAAATACCTGATTCCAGTGAAGTCTGATGTGCTGAAAAATTCAACCTTTAGGATTTAAAGACTGAGTACTTGCCACCAGAGTGGTAGAGGTACAAATATGAAATAGATGATGTTCCATGAAGGCTATCCTCAACTCCATATAATATATTCTAATTATATAATACTGCAGTGTTTAACCTTTTGGCTTCCCTGGGCCACATTGGAAGAAGGAATGGCTTGAGCCACACATAAAATACACTAACAGTAACAATAGCCGATGAGCCTAAGAACAGGTCACAAAAAAAATCTCATAATGTTTTAAGAATTTTTGTTGGGTCTCATTCAGAGCCAACTTGGGCTGCAAGTTGGACATGCCTGATATAATATAATCTGGTTTATTCTGCTGGATTTTATTTTTAATCTTGTCCTTGTTTGGTGTTTTTTATTAGCTTATAGGGTCAATTTGGCACGGAAAACTGTTTTTTTCCTAAGGCATTGTGCCTTCAATGTATCTTTTACCTGTGAATTGTGATTCTTACTTATTTTCTGATGTCATAATATTGTCCTTGAAAACATATAATTTGAGGTATTGACAAAATATTCTCTGTAGTATTTTTTTTAATAAGTTTGAACTATTTTCTGTCAGCAAGTATTATGGAGATAAGAGATAAAGTCCTTACGTTACTCATACCTGTATTCTGTACGTCAGATGAAGTGTTTTAAGTTGCTTGAATTAAACTATAGTATTTATCTAAACCTAACTATAAATACATGTAATCATGAAATATTTTTTCCTGACCTAAGTATACTCACCTTTGTGGTTAAAAATTGGGTTATCTTGTCTTGGGGAATTTGGTATTATAGACATTAGTTAGCTACTTAACTTTCTCAGAATAAAGACATTGGCTTCTAGCCAAGTGCCTGCCATGTAGTTACTAGCTTTAGCTGGGCTTTTGATGTGTGAGTGAACTTCAGTGGAAAGTTATTATGGTAAACTTTGGAAACTATAATCCATAAAGTTAAATAAAAATAGTTGGGATGGCTTTTGGTTTCTGATCAGAGTCATAGAGACCTGGTGGGGAGGGGAAAAATCATCCCCAAACATACAACAATAAAAAGTTGGACAAACAGCAGGTTAAGTTCACTGTACTTTTTGAACCCATTGAGTGCTCAAGTTGCAGGGCAATGAATTGACCTAGACCTATGGAGAGACAGACACCTCTCTCTTGCATAGAGAGACAGGTACAAATACTACTGACTTACCTGGGTAAGACACATCCAGAAATATATAGAAAGATTTCAACTAAAGTGATCGTTGAACTGATGGACTCCAAATGTGTACTGTTGGGAAAATGTAAAGCCCCTGGGGGTAACAAAAATAGGTCCCTGCATTCTTTTGTATGTATTTTTCTTCATGAATCCTATCAGCCAATCAAAGAAAAACTTCCCTGTGGTGAAGAACTGGGTGAGCCACAGAAAAGGAAATAATAGGCTTTCGCTGGATTCTTCTCCTTCTTTTTGTTATTGAACAAAGCCATGTGTTCTCTTTTTGGGGTGAGGGAGAGGAGAGAAGAGGCCGCAACAATTACCATTGCACTAGGGCACTGGTGGAATCCTTTTGCAGATGAGGAATAGGAAAAGGGAGAAAAAACCCTCAGCCCCTAGGGGAGAGACACAAATATCTACAGGAACCAGAACTATATCAGGAGGAGACTTAGGGCCACAATGCTCACCTAAAAGAATAAGAATTAGATCAACAAATATGCATCCCCATTTTCCCCTTTGTACTGCCAGGATAACAATATCAAAAAATAAATAACTTGCAAGAGACAGAGCAGTTATGAGAATGAATAAAAAACTGGGGTAAATGAAATTTCTTATCCCAATGCAAGGTATCACTAGAGGGATTTGCAGTCTTTGGCACAAGTGTAGCTATATCAGTGATAACTTCAAACCTAGCTCAACTCTTAATTAGATTCATGCCAGTCCCTATGCTAAGGTTCTTCTAGTAGAAGGAAGCGGGTACTCATTTCCAAGCATAAAAACTACCCTATTATACTGCTCTATCATATACCAGATGACAGTAATACGTAAGAATTTTAGCAAGATACAAGGCATATGACAAAGCAAGAACAAAACATTCGAAAGAGACAGAGCAATCACCAAACCAGACATAGCTATGACACAGCTTTGTAACTGCCTCACATGGAATTTTTAAATAACGATGAATTATATTTTTAAGACTCTAATGGAAATGCTGGACAACATGCAAGATCAGATTTAGTAGAGAAATGAAAATTATATCAACAAATTGAATGGAAATCCTAGAAATGTAAAGCACAGTAATAGCTATAGAGAATGAGTTTGTCAGGATCATCAGTAGAATTGACACAAAAAAGGAAACAGCAAACTGGAGGATACCTTAATAGAAATTACCCAAATTGAAACACAAAGAGAAAAAATAAACAGAATATCCAATAACTACTTTTGTATATTAAATTTTATTGGATCAGAGCCATGCCGAATATCAAGTAGTACATGTAATTGGAATCCTAGAAGAAAAGAGGTACAAAGGATATAATGGCTATTAATTCCTACAATTAATGACAGATACTAAACTACAGATCAAACAAGCTCAGAGAACACAAAGAAGAATAAATACAGAAAGCAAAAATAAATAATTTAAAAATTAGTCATATTCAGACTGATGGCAAAGAATTCTTTAAAGGCAACCAAAATTTATTGGTACAGCAACAACAAAAAACTAATACAAAAATATTACATATAGGTATAAGAACTTGATAAAAATTAAAACATTTCTCTTCAGAAATCATGCAAGGTGGAAGATCATGGAGTGGCATCTTTAATGTGCTGCCAGAAAAAATAATCCAGAATTCTATATCCAGTGAAAATATCTTTCAGAAAAATGAAGAGGGGAAGCCAGGATGGCTCAGTGGGTTAAGCACTCACTTTGCAGCCCTGGTAACCAAGGATCAAATCTCGGAACTGGCCCGTGCAGACCCATATGCTGAACTTGGGTGTGCTTCCCATACGGGAGGCCCCCATTTAGGTTATTTCCCCCCCGGTCCCCTGTTCGGCCCCTGGCTCGAGGGGGCATGCCTCCCACGCAGAAGACTCCCAGCCCAGTTCCTGCTCTACATGGCCCCCGCCCACCTGTATGGAACAAAACCATTTCAAAAACTGATGACATACAACTATGGAGACTGCTCTGGGCCCTCCCCCTTCTCTCTGTCTCTGTCAAAAACAATAAAATAAATATAAAAGAAAAGAAAAAAGAACAATGAAGAAAAGACTTTTCAAGTAAGTAACAACAAAATATTTGGAAATTGATTAGCAGACCAACCCCACAGGAAATGTGAAAGGAGAGTTGTTAGGCAGAAGGAATGTGACAGGACAAAGACACTTGGATCTATACAAAGGAAAGAGGGCATTGGAAGTAGAACAAATGAAAGTGAAATAAAATTACTTTTCTTTATTCTTAATTGTTCTAAAAGGTGACTAAAGCAAAAACCGGCAGCAATATTGTGTGTATGTAAAAGTACATGACAATAGCACAAAGGAGGAGAAGGGACAGTTGAGAATACCCTGATGTAAGGTTCTGACATTACACATGACTATATAATATTATTTGAAGGTAGACTCTGAGGAAGTACTGTAAGCCTAGAGTAGGGGTCAGGAAAAATTTTTCTTGAAGGGCAATATAATATATATTTAAGGCTTGCTTGCCTTATGATCTCTGTTGTCACTGGTCAACTCATCATAGTGTGAAAGCAGCCTTAGTCCATAAACAAATGGGCATAGCTCTGTTTCAATAAAACTTAATATAAAAAGTAGTTGCCCAGCCCACTGACTATGGTTTGTCAGCCCCTGCTCTGTATCATCTATTAAAAAAATTTAATATAGCAGTCTAAATAATAATTCAATATAGAAGGTCAAATGGAATTACAAAATTTCCACAACTCAGAAGACATAAAGTGAGGAAAAAAGAAATGAAGAACAGATGGAACAGATACAAAAGAGGTATTTGGGTGCTGTATTTTAATCCACTTATCTCAATAAGCCCATAAATATGAATAGTCTAAGCACACCAGTTAAAATGCAGAGATCATCATCAGAAAGGATTTTTTAAAATAAGAAGCAATTATATGTTGTCTGCATCTATTTAAATAAAAAGATGTGGCAGGCTGAATAAATGCCTCTCTCCTCCATCTCCAGAACCTATGAGTATGTTACCGTACATGGTAGGAAGGATTTTTGCAGGTATTTTTAAAGTTACACATATTGAGAACAGGAAATTATAGACTTTCTGTGTGGGCCCTGTCTAATCATATGGGTCCTTATCAGCACATAACCTTTTACAGTGCAGTCAGAGAAAAGTGACAACTAAAGAGGCAACAGCAATATTAATACGAAGTGTGGGTAGGACTTAACCCATTGCTGTAGCTTTGAATATGGAGGAAGACAAGCAATGTGGGTTGTAGACTCTAGAAGCTGGAAACTGCCCTCTATGTACAGATTTTAAGGAATTGGAGACCTTATTTTCTGAGGAACTGAGGTCTTTGAACACCTGAATAAGTTAAAGGAATCATTATTTCTTAGAGCCCAGTAAAGCACACAACCCTGCTTTTACCTTGATTTTAGCCCCGTGAGATGCAGATTCAAATTTTGAGCTTCTCAATTAAGGTAATATATTTATGTTGTTTTAAGCTGCTGAGCTTATCATAATTTGTTATAGCAACAACAGAAAACACAAATGACAGAAAAGTAAAAAGTAAAAAGATGGATAGATAAACCATGGAAACATTAAATGAAAGGAAACTGGAATAACTATTAATATCAGAGTAAGTAGACTCCAAAACAAGGATATTACTAGGAATAAATAAAAAGGGATATTACATATGATTGTGTCTAGCTTGTTTCACTTAACATAATGTTTTTGAGGTTCAGCCATATTTAGCTTGTATCGTACTTTGCTCCTTTTGTGTTGTTGAAATTATTCCATTGTATGCAATTGTTTATTCAATGGTTGATGGATATTTGTAATGTTTCCAGTTTGGAGCTATTATAAGCATTGCTGCTATAAATATTTAACATAGATCTTCATGTACACATGAAGTACACATTGCTGGGTTATATGGTGAATTTATGTTTAACTTCTGAAGAAATTGCCATAGTGTTTTCCAAATTGGCAGCACTATTTTACATTCCTACCAGCAATGTATGAAGGCTAGCTGTTGTGCATCATCACTAATACTCCGTATTTTGTTGTTGTTTATAGCTACTCTTTGGGTTTGATTTTTAGACATTGTTAATGTCTAGTCCGTGGGAAAGAAAGAAAGGTAACACAAGACATCAGGATTCTTCTTTAACAATTGAAAAGAATTTGCCCATGTCAGTTGTGCATGCAGTACTACTATCACACATGAAGTAGCTATAATTATATATATATAGTCTGTAGCTAGGTTGCCAAATGCCCAACAAAGGGGAAAACAGACTTGGGGCAGCAGTCAGTATTCTGTAATACCTAAATCTAGGTTCACAAAATACGAATGCTTTCAATCAGTTATTTCCCACGTGGACAATTTTATATAGGATGCACGTAAGGTGAATAGCAATAGGAATGTACAGGGTCTGGTAGAAGTAACGCCCCTTTTAAAGTAGTATATTGTTATGTTACAGAATTATGTGCTTATGATTTTGTGATAAAATATTTAGTATAGAGTACCAACTCATAAAAAAGGAATGCTATTTCTTCTGGACCCTTTACTTACTAATTGGTGGTTAATAATTATTTTGGGTAATGCCTTAAAGATCAGCTATTGTTTTAAAGTCTATGCAACCATTGAACCGTTGTTTTACAGTAGTATTAAACCATATATTGTATTTAAGTTACAGAATATAATGCATTTTGATAAAAATTCTAGGAAATCTGCATAATACTAATAATGTTAGAGTTATGGGTGGCTTTTTTTTGTCTCTTGGCTTTTTATTTTGTCTCTTGTGTGATTCTGCATTTGATCGTGTTAGTTTGGTAATTATTAACAATTTGTATTAATTTTGCAATTTTGTTAATATCTCTCAATCAACCAATTTATATTTGTTTCTTAATGCAGCCAGGAAAAGATTTATGCACAGATATTTATCATAGTATTCTTTAGAACAGCTAACTATTTTAAATATGGAGATATTTATTAATAGAAGAATGGTTAAGTAAATTATAGAACATTCATTAATTGCTCTATTATGCAGCCAATTAAAATTTTGTTGTAAAATGTTTTTAAAATAATGTGTGAAAAAGTGCTTGCACTTATATCAAATAATAGAACATGAAATTGTTTATATAGTGCATAATTTCAGTTTTTTAGAAAAAAGGAAAAGAAAAATACTCCCCCATGTAATAACATTGTATGTTATTTTTTTCTTGTTTCTTTTTCCTTTTTTTCCAAAATTGTTTTTCCCTTTTTTATTTGTTTTGCTAGTTTTTAATCTTAATTTCTCTGAAATTTTAATGAATATGTATTTCTTTTATTAATGCAATGGAAAAATAAAGTATATCCAAGAAATGAAAGATAAGGGAAGACTAGAGTGTGTCAAATTCATTTCCACATTCTATTATCTTATTTTTCATTTAGAGAATTTTTACATTTATTCTTTATGCTGAAACTGTGTTTGAATATAACTGAGAACATTATTAGATTATATTGATGTTCTATATGGTGTGATTTTGATGCTTTTAAAAGGTTTGAATTTTGAAGACTTCCTAGGAGTCTGTCTGGCCCAAAGTTTTATGAGGCTCTTTTTGCTCTGTTTTTTAATCTTGTGTTTTTCTCTTCTTCAGATTGGGTAACTTCTATTGCTATTTTAGTTTACTGACTTGTTCTCCTCTCAAGTCCATGTTGTTATTGAGCCCATGTAGTGAGTTATTTTTATTTCAGATGCTGTGCTTTACAGTTAAAATTTTTTCATTTGATTCTTTTCAATCTTTTTTTAATTAATTTATATTTTTTACACTATGAACTTATATGTTTCCATTTATTTCAGAGTCATGCCCTGTGGCTTAATGCTTCATGGAGAAAAGTTATATTAGGTTCTTTAAATCTGTTGAGGGAAGCTGGGAGGGCTCAGCAGGTTACGCACTTGCTTTGCAACCCTGGGGACCAAGGATTGAATACTGGCTCGGCTCCTGAGGACCCATGTGCTGAACTGGGGTGTGGCCCCCAATTCAGTTCTCACAGGGGTGAGCTTCCCATGTGGGAGTTCCGTGGTTGGGCCCCCAGCTCATGGGGTCGTGCCTCCTATGTGGTAGGCCCCCACCCAGTTCCTGCCCTGTGTGGTACCCTGCCCACCTGTGTGTAATGAAACTATGTCAAAAACTGATGAAGTACAGCTATGGAGACTGCTCTGGGCCCTCCCCCTTTTCTCTGTCTCTGTTTCTCTCTGTCTCTGTCAAAAACAATAAAATAAATCTTTTTTAAAAATTTTAATCTTTGTTGATTCCAACATCTGGGTCATCTCAGATTTGACATCTGTTGATTGTATTATACCTTGATACTTGGCCAGA
The DNA here is from genome assembly GCA_004027555.1 of Craseonycteris thonglongyai. Lineage (NCBI taxonomy): Eukaryota > Metazoa > Chordata > Mammalia > Chiroptera > Craseonycteridae > Craseonycteris > Craseonycteris thonglongyai. The sequence goes on from PVKE010017915.1 coordinate 25,925, forward strand.
TTTTCCTGTTATATGTCAAGTAATCTTGGATTGTTTCTTGAAAACTTTGAATATTTTGTTTTGAAATGCTAGATTCTGTTAAATCTTCTAGAGAAATATTTTCTTTTAATTCTCTTTTCCTTTCCCACTTTCCTTTCTCCTTTCCTTTTCTCAGTCAACTCAGTTAGGTTGAGACTGCCAATTTAGCCTTGCCTTCTGTGGGGGGTGGTGTTCAGTGTCGGTTCAATTTCAATGTCTTCTTTATGCTCTTTGAGTCTGTACCTTACATGGGACCCTCAGGGGATAACCTGGGGCTATGGTGGTGCTTTATGCATAGGTCATTTCTCAAAGTATTTGCTGTGCTTCTTTGGGTAGGTTTTGAGCATATACAGCTTTAGGGTGAACCCTGGATTTGTGTCCATTTATATCCAGAATTAGAGAATTCGTTTGTCCAGTGCTTTCTTCTCCAGGCTAACACCACACTCTCTAGCTTATTCTTCCAGAACTGTTGCCTCTCATGCTGTCACATGGTTTCACATGAGTGGGGCCACTTTTGTGGGAAAATGATGAAGGAGAAAAGAAGGAAATGTAGAATTGTCCACTCAATGTCTGCACGTCAGCAGCCCCATTTCCTAGTTTTCTATCCAAAAAGATACCTATTCCTCAGCGTGTTTACATGCCCACCTTGCGAATACCACCCACCCACTGTGACAGTGTGGTTCTACAATTAGGCCTGGCTTTGTTGCAAGGTTGGAAGTGAAAACAAAGAAAGAAAAAGAGGACTCTTGACTTAATCCCGGGAACATGTGATTGGAAATTTTGCTCCCTGTGCCTGCGGTTCAGCTCTCAGCCAGATATAGTGCGAGTTCAAAACTGGGAGGTAAAGGAAAAAGCAGTCCAGAAAACTCACCACCACGCTTGGTGTCCAATGTGCTTGCTATCGTTTACTTGTCAGTGTCATCAAGAAGTTGCATTTTATACTTTGCCAGAGATTTAGTTATGATTAGCAAGAGAGACTTGCAGTGCTGTTCCATGTTGGGTAGGACTAGAATTCGTATTGGTAATCCATAAAGCCCTAATTATTTGTTTATTGATTGTTGTGACTCAGATGTTAGTCTTACTTAGAAACCAAATGAATCTCTGATCAATTTAAAAAGCAGTTTATAAAAATCAAATTATTAACAATGAAATGAAAATTATTATATATGGAAATAATGTATTAGGAACACAGTTATTACTTTTCTGTCATAAAAATAATTTCAAAGCATTTCAAATGTCAAATCCTCATTTTGACTGTCTTAGAATTAAGTCTGCAGTTGTCTCTGCCCATTTTATCAGATCATCCTGTAAACCAGATCCTAACTCATCTCTTAGCTTCCATCTTGCTCCCTCCTTGACCTCTTCAACCTAATCTTCACATAGCTGGAATGATCTTTCCCAAACATGAAGTTGATTGTCTTTTCTCATAACTTTGAAACTATATTGTGGCATTTCATTATACATAGAAAATATAATTTTTTTCCTATAAAGCCCCAAATTCTGTGCCCTCTGTTTGTCCCACAGACCTCATCTTGTACTACTCTATTCTTAGTCTTCTAGCCACCTTGGTCTTTTTTGTTCATTTGTTTTTTCTCTGAAAGCCAAATTCTGCTGTAGGACCTTTGTATGTTGCACCCTTAGCCATAGATGCTTGCTAATTTCTTCTTTTTACCAGAATCACAAATCAGATATTACTTCTTGCACAGAGCACTCTCTCCTACTCACTGAATGTCACATTATTTTTCTGTATAATTATCAGAACTTACGAATTTATTTTTTTGTGTCCCCACCCCCCCAGCCCCTGAAATCCTCACTCCTGACTTTATTGTGTTTTTGTCTTTGTTTTTCACTATAGTATTTTCAGGTACTAGAACGGTGCTTGGCACATAGTATTAATAGACTCTCAATATATAATATAAATGAGGTTTAAAATAGGTAAGTTGCCATAATTAAGATGGTGTGATAACAGTATCATCAATAAAGCTATTCTATCATTTCTTACCTAGGAATACAAGAGCTTCTTATCCAGTCTCCTTACATCCACTGTCCTCCCTACACCCACCCTCACATTGCTTTATGCTAAAATTCAAGTTATCTTGTCAAAGCTGCAAACCTTATCATGTTCTGTACTTCTGCTTAAAACCTTCCTTTACTGACTTCTGTTTCATCTTGACTAAAATTCTTCACATGATGTTCACCAAGTTTTGGCATATGCTGATCCCTGGTGGAGTGCTCTTTGCCTCTTTTTTTAGGTAGTGACCTTTCCTCTCTCATACATGATTATATAGTAGAGTGTGTAACTTTAAAATTGTTTTCAAAGTTGTCATTGTACATTATTTTGACTGTCTCTCTCCTCTTCTAAACTTTCAACAACACCAAGGATGTCTGGAATGGGTTTTGAGCTTTGGCTTACTACCACTATTATCATCAGTGCTAAAATATACTGTATTTTCCGGTGTATAAGACGACCGGGCGTATAAGACGACCCCCTAATTTTACAGTTAAAACATAGGTTTAGGCCTATATTCGCTGTATAAGACTATAGCCTCGGAAGTGGGGGGTCGTCTTATACAGCGAATATAGGCCTAAACCTATGTTTTAACTGTAAAATTAGGGGGTCATCTTATACGCCCGGTCGTCTTATACGCCGGAAAATACCGTAGGAGATGCTCAACACATGATTGTTGAAAGAATAAAAATGGTGGAAAAGTTATCACATGATACAGATACATGACTAGAAGTGTGAAATGCATGTATTAATTAGGGCTCATGACTACTTTGAATGATACTATTTATACTCAAAAAGGATGGTTGAATTTTGTATATTACACATTTTCTAGCAAGTTTAAAGGAGTTGTTTTTTTTATAGTTTTGTCATTATCACATTTTAAAAATCACCACCACTAATAAATAATTATCATAAAGTGGTAAATAGAAATCAGTTTATAGATTCAGAATTATTTCTTTGACTATCAGAAGTCAGTATAATTCTTTAATATCTTAACAAAAATACCGGTAAATTTACAAAACAAGACATTTTTATGGATCAATTAATGTTTTAAACATTTTATTTGAAGGAAATGATAAACATAAAAATTTTTGATATTGTATTTGAGGATTTTAGATTACCATATTTAATGTGATTTAGTTTAGTAAATTTTAAGACTAAAAGTGTTTGAGAATATTTATCCTTGCTAGTTTATCTGAGCTTTGGGATTTTATAGCTAAAATGCCCATTATGGTTTTTATGTAGATTTTTGATATATGAACTTGTTCAGTTAGCTGTCATTTAAAAGACACAGATAGGATTACTTACCTTGGTTCATGGATGGTAATTTACATTCTTCAAATAGTTCCCATTTTATTTTTCATAACTAAAAGGAAGATAGTTTATATTAACTATCTAAAGTTAAATATTTGGAGTTAATGGCTATTTTTACATTTTATGATGTTTTGTCCACTAGATGATAAACCAGTCTTTTAGAAAACCTAGCAATGATTATAATTAATATAAAAATGCGAAGTGCCCAAATAAATCTGTTTTGTAGAAAAAGATATGACATTTTTTATACATCGAAGAAAACGAACAATTAATATAAATATTTTAAAGTAACTACTTGAAAGATTTATAGAAAATTAAATAGGATTTTAATACCAGATACACTCTATTTTATTTAGCAAATAATATGTATATTACTTTTGTTATGTATATTTATTTAGGCCCTGAATAGATCATTTAATGTCAGTTACATGGTACTAGTCATACTACGGTGGTGTATGGAGTTGACATAGCTCAATACTTTTTCTGTTTTCTGCTTGCTCACACTTGTTCAGCCCATCCAGTGAAATTTTTATTTAGTTATTATTGTGGTTTTCAGCTCCAGAAATTGTTTTCTTTTGTTAAAGTTAACAATTTATTGATATTCTTATCTTGTTCAATTATTGTTTACCTGATTTTCTTTCCTTCTTTATTCATAATTCCTTTTTGCTCTGTGAGCATCATTTTAAAACATTATTTTAAAATCTTTGTCTAGTAGATCTAATTTCTAAATTTCTCAAGGATAGTTTCTGTCAATTTATTTTGGTTTCTTTGATGATCCAATGTTTCCTGTTTTGTTTTAGGGTTTTTTTTGTTTGTTTGTTTGTATCTTTTGTCGTTTGTTGTTGTTGTTAGCAAGTAGATATTTAACTATTATCATTTAGTCCCCCTCAATATCCTATTCTTCCCTTCAC